>VZTD01001150.1:49811-60627 GCA_013397725.1 Rhagologus leucostigma | reverse complement strand
TGTAGTTGTTCCTGAAGCAGCTTTCGAAGGGCAACTAACTTCTTTTTTGGTAGGGGCCACTGTGATTTCCAGATTGGTCTGTTCACCAGCCACTGCAAAGGCAGCGTAGGGTACTGTGCACCCTCCGATACAATGGCCCCCATCAAAAATTGTCCTGATCCGTACCCTCCAAGCCGTCAGAACATCCCGCCCCCAGAGGTTAAGCGGAGCTGCAGTGACATAGGGCTGAACTGTAGCTCTTTGCCCCTCTGCATTCTTTACCACCACAGCCTGTTTGCTCAAACAGCTCTGTGTGGTTCCTCCTAACCCTGTAATGGCTGACCCCAAAGGGGTTAAGAGCCTCGTAGGAGGCCACGCAGAGAGGGAGATAATTGTGACATCAGCACCCGTGTCGATCAAACCTCGGAACTGAATCTGGGGCGGACGGGCATTTGGCAGGATCAGGGTACACGTCATCTGTGGCTTTTGGCTAGAGATGTCGGCAGTCCAGAAGACCTGTGGAAGTCCCATAGATCCAAAGCCGCCATCTCTGCGACTCTGTTGCTCTGTCCTGGGAACACACGACTTAAAAGGCACAAGTTGAGCAATGCAAATCTTTTCAGGGATGGTAAGGGGGGGTGGGCGTGGAAACCATAGCCCAAATCTGGCCTGTAAAATTGGCATCGATAACTCCTGGGTGTAGAAAGATCCCCTGAAGGGTGGCACTAGACCTCCCCACAAGCAGTGCACTGAATCCCTGACCTAGGGATCCAAATGCATCCAAGGAAACCTTATAAACACGACAGGATTCTAAGACGACTGTTGCTGCGGTGTACACATCCACCCCGGCTGATCCCTGGGTGCTGCCTCTAAGCTGGCTGAGTAAGCCTGCATCCGTGCCATGCCCTGGGGAATCATTTATGTCAGAGCGCAGTTCCCCCTCTGTGCTCCAGTTCGGTTTCCCAAGTTAATCAAGAGCTGACCATTTGCATGGTGCACAGACCTACAAAAGTCTGAACAATGACCTGGCCTACCACATCTCTTGCATTGGGAACTCCTCTTGTTCTTTTTCCGCTTCTGTCTAGCCTGTTTCTGCTTGCTCTGTTTGTCATTAGGATTTCCTTGTACATGACTGGGATAACCTGGAATAAGCCGCAGAGCTGCTGCCAGAGCAGAGCTATAGCTCCCAGACCCCACCTTACAGCAGGCTTCAACCATGTCTGTTAGTGTAGGATCCCCTGGCAGAGCTTCTATGATCTTTCTACACCCCTCATTGGCATTAGCCTTCGCTAATTGTGTGCATAATAGCTGTCTCATGTGATCATTGTCGATCTGTTTTTCCAGGGCTGCCACAATTTTTTTACGAATGACAAGAAATTCTCCTGTTGCCCCTGAGATATTTTTACAGACTGTGCCTGAGGCATAGCCATGTCTATGCTCTTTACTAGGGCTCCCATACCAAGCTTTTGAGCCTATTCAAGGACCTGAGGATCCCAGGTAGCTTGGAGGTCGGGGTTAGAAAATTGATTAGTTCCCATAAGAGCATCTACTCCAACTGCATATCTGGGATCATTCGAAGGGAACTGCATGTTCTGCCGTGCTGCTTTATCAGCCATCCACCTCCAATTGCACTCAAAAACTGCATATTGTACAGGCTGAAACAACACCTGACCTAAATGTTTGATATCATACAGAGAAAGCAGATCAGTATTTATCACTCTAATAACTTGCATAACTTCAGGAGAACGGAGCCCATATTGTGCCACTTTGGATTGTAAATCCTGTACCACCCTCCATGCGATGACCTCATGCCTATCTTGCTGCCCTGAATTAGGGAGAGCCTTATACACAGGATAGGCTTGGGCAGCCTCTTGCAAGGTTTCACCATTGCCTTGAGCCACCGGCGCACCTTCCTGAGGCGTGGCAGCAGGCTCCTGATCCTGCACAGGTTCCCCTGCCATCGCAGGCATCCCCATTTTCTCTAATAAATCCCAGTCTCCCGCCCGCAGAGCCCGCAGTTTGACTGCCTCCCAGAAACGCTTTGCGTGCCTTGGAAGCACAGTAACCGTACAATCTGGGAGCGTCCAGGCGCGATGATGGAGCAGCTTTCTCACTGATTGCTGATGACCGGTCGCTGCCACCTTTTCCTGCCACAGGACAGGCGTTCCCCCTGCATCGCTGTCTGAATCATCAGAGAGGGGCATTTCCGAGGACCCCAGTACGAACGAGGGAGGCGGGCAGGGCAGAGATCCCGGACCAGAGGGCGGCATGGTGGCGGAGGCCGTGCACGGCTCCACAGAGGGCAACAGCACAGCTGTTTGTGGCGCCTTGCTCGGGGCCGCCACTGTTTGGCTTGGCGCCACCGGTGTCTGGGTCAGACCCGTCAGCGCCTGGTTCAAGGCTGCCGGCGCCTGGGTCGGACCAGTCAGTGCCTGGCTCGGGGCTGCCGGTCGGCACAGCACGGGTCCGGCAGTGGTTACCTGCCTAATCGCCTCTGGCAGCGCCTCCAGCCGCTGCAATATCTCCTGCAGCACCATAAGCTGCTGGGCCAACATATCCGCTGGCGGCGGCCGCTTTGTATGCGCTGGTATGGGAAGATACCCGGATGCAAGGGCATGTGCAGAACTGCCAGGCTGCAGCTGTTGGGGCGGTAGGGTGGGCGTTTCAAGCGCCGCTTCTGGCTGAGGCGGGGCGGAGGGGACGATTTTCCCCGCTGCTCCAGGTAGAGCCACCGGAGCGAAGGGAGGGGGTCGCTCCTGAACGTCCTGTTGTCTGGCTATTATTCTGAGCTGCTCCACAGGTGGGGAATAGGTTGGCTTGACAAAATCCCGTGGAGAGGAGTAGGTAGGGGGAGCATAGTCACGCGGTGAGGGACAGGACCATTGAACAGTGTCCACGACTGCTGCCAGGTGCGGCGATCCCAGAGACATGCTACCTGAGGCACTATCAGCATCACCACCATCTGAGAGCTCAGCGTCCTCAGAAGAGCCATCCTCAGAACCGTCCGAACCAGACAAGTGTTCTTCTTCCCCTCTAAAGTGTTGTAATACATCATATTGAGTCTGCCAGGTGTGGAGCAGCCCAACTATGGACACGTCCCCATACATAACTTCATGATAAAGCTTAGTATCCGGCTTCCTCCATACCATTAGGCTGAAGGCCATATTAGGCATCGCTGAAAAGTCATTATCTCCTGCCCAGGCCAACAACGCACATAAGGAATTGTCCGGCACTGTAGTTTCCGTAAGAGTCAGTACATGTTTCCAAGCTAAAAGTACCGGACTGTCTTTTGAATTCATACTTCCCATTCTTACGCCCTGGAGCCGTTTTGCAACCAGACTGCCACCGCAGCCAGTCCTCTCCCTGTATCCCCGGGGGGTGACGGGGCGAGGGAGGGGTGTGTGGGCACGTACCTCCCAAGAAAAGCCATGGCTCAGTGTAGCTCGGCTCTTAGAAAAAAGCTGGCTGCGTGTCACACAAGTGCAGTTCATGTCGGGGTCCACCAGATGTTGCTGTTGCACTGCGAACGGCGAGAAACCCCATGCCCAAGATCAGGAAAAAATGGCGTATTTAATTACTTATAAATCGATTTTTATAACTTGGGTCGCCAGCATGGCATAAGGTCTTTGGTTCTTTGACCCACCACCTCTCAGAATGATTGGTGGAGGCCATTTGAAAATATTTTCTTCAGAACACCAAAACAACTCTGCTGATTAACAACAGGTGTAAGATAGAGAGTTAGTTTACAAAAACCCATAGCAGTGTTTTTCATAGCTTTCGTGAGAAACACAGAGTTCTCACAGAATGCTGCAGAAAACTGGAAAATTTCTCTGCCGAAGCTTTTCAATGTCCACAGTTCCCTGTCATGAGAGAGCATCACAACCACAAATACTGCCTGTGCATGCTGTCTTGTTTATCGTCCTACTGAGAGAGGGAGCATTCCTTTTCAGACAATCTCCATTTACAATATCTCATGTGCTTAGAGCAAGTGAGGACAAAGGGAAAACTGATACTAAGTACACGCTGTTCATATCTGCTCCAAATGTTATAACTATTCTTATATGCTGCAGCAACACACTTCCTCACTGAAAAATACAGTGACTCCTAAAAGGGAACAAAGTAAGGATCTATAACAGAAACGCTCTGTCCCCTGAGATGGTTAAACAATTTATAAGGCTTGAAAGAGCTTGACATTTCTTTCACAGGTGGACCAGTGGTTAACTTTGTGGACTAACTTAGGGAAACTTGATATTTTGCAGATTGGAGTTAATACTTTGCTCTCTGGACTATAGTTACTTAGACACAGCATAAAAAGAAGAGGAACAGAGGCCAGAAAAACTCATTAGTTAGCTGAGTGTGTTTATTGTGGTATTACATGTGGGACAACCACAGAAACAAAGAGATTTATTCAAATTCAAAATGATATTTAGTACTAGGAGTAGAAATTGAATCATTTAGGAATTCCTAAACATTGTCTCTAGCCACTGCTTTGCATCTGCTGATGCCAAAAGATTTGCTTTTTATATATTTTTCATATATTTGTAGCTCTGTAGACTATTATTGTATAGTTACACAGTTTCTTAGCTAACTACCCTGTTCGGTTAGACAAACACATGCCTGGAATGTGTTCTAATCTTGCATCTTCAGTGAACCGAGGCCATGTCACTTTCCCATGTATTTAGACATTAACGATGTGGGGCTAGAAGCAAGAGGGAGACATCAGTAGGGGGCTGAACCAAGAGGGGAATTGCTTCATTAACTGTACTTTTCATTGGGGATTCTTGTCAACTACGCTAATTTACTAAACTTATAAAAGTGCCGAAGCCCTATATCATGTGTACATTCTTCAATAAGTGCACCTGGAGAACTTTCAATAAATGGTAACTGCTTTTTATCATTTTAATATTGTTTGGCTTGTGATTTTAGGGCTGAAAAGGCATCACTGCTGATTATCTAATTCAACCCTTTTCCTTACTGCCGTATGAAATAGCATCACTTGTACAAGGATGAAAAGGGTTGGTTTTTTCAGTGTGTATTTTATGGTTTGGGTTCTTGAAGTCTTGTAGTCTGTAGCTTAACTTAATGTCTAGTTTAAAAAGACAGATTTAATTACTTGTTTCATCTAAAACAGAAGTTATTTTTATTATTAATTAATCTATTTATTGCATGATGTAAAAATCAAAAGTTATTTTACTTCTTCTATATCTCAGTAATGTTTTATCTTAATTCTTTTCATCTTCCTGTTGTGTTAAGAAACTGATGTTCAATATTAAAGTTTCTAAGTGAAATGTAATAAAGTTTTGTGCTGAAAGTTGAGAAGCAATCCAAATTAAACTTAGGCTGTCTCATATCTTTTCACCAATCTTGAACCAAATATGCCTGAAATGCTTTAAAACTGTGTTTAAACTGGAGTAGTATGGTCAGTTTTGCTCTGGCAGAAGATGGAAAGGAATGTTTTTTAATGTCTCAGGACATGTACTAATTCCCATTGAATGCTTATAGCTTGTGGCTGGGAATGAGGACCTTCAAGAAAAACTCTGAAAACATCCTAAAAGGCCTACCTCTACTCCTGAGGTATTTTTGGATTGATGGGAAGTAGAAAATAACCGGAGATATTTTTGGATTGATGGGAAGTAGAAAATAATGTCATACCGATCCCTCATGTCACTCTTTACCCCTTGAGTCCCGTAAACTGGTTTAACTCTCATTCACTTGTATGAGTTAAGAAGTCACTTCCATGACTTCTTTCAAAATCTCAAAGGAAAAATTGATTTTCTTCAGGTAAACATCCAGATTTTTGAACACTGTTGTTCTTAACCTTCTAATGTTGTGAGTTTCAACTATGAAAATCACAGAAGTCTCTCCAATTTTTATTTTTTTTCAACTCTGTGCTTAACTGGGGAAGGAAAATCCAAGAAAACTTCAATTACATGCACATTGCAAGAAAACCACTGAGATTTTCAGAGAACTGATTGCTGAACTTAATGAACTGGCAAAGTACTGACAGTCAGGTAGTGCCTGTCACCATGCAGCACACTCCGCACCTCAAGCAATGCATTGCTCCCTCCTTACAGGTTGCTGCCTCATTACACAATGGTGGGACACGGGATCAAGCTGTGGAATTGCTACTTTAGAGATAGTGTTACTGGCTTGAACTGCTTTTGTGGTAGTTTGATAAGGGCACAGGATGTGTATGTATTATTAGGTCTCTGACAATCCTGAATGCTGAAAACAGCTGAAACTATTACTTTCCCCAGCTGTCTGCCTTAGCCACTTCTGGACATTGCCATTCCTGAACTAGGTATGTCTCATTCCATCATGAACCATAATACACCAGGCTGAAAAGTGCAGGAGCTGATTGATAGATGGATCACATATCCATGCCTTAGGGGCAGCATCCCTCTCAGAGGGGCAGGGTAGGTGAGTGGGAGCCATAAGTGTTTCAAACTTCTGATTTTATCTGTCACAGACTGGGTAACAATCTTCTTAAAGTATTGTAGTAGATGTTCACTTCAGTGCCAGGAAAATCAAACTTTTAGTAAACTGAAATGTTTTAAAGTTCTGGCCAGTAACATGCTGCTAATTGAATGGTAACATAATGTATGAGTATATAATTCACATTGCTTCTTCTTTTCATGGTACAAGAAAGAGAGCTCTTGGCAAAGCTGGGATTCTCCAACATCACAACAGTTCATGTGATATCTTTCCTAAATGCGATAAACAGCTCCCTGCAGTTTCCAGTTAAAATACTTATCTTTGATGAACTGTGGTTTATTTTACTTTATGTCAGCCTAGAATGGAACAATACAGGACTGTAATCATTACTGCTATTTATTCTTCAAATCTTTCCTATGGTACTGTTGCAAGAAGGACTGTGTCAAGTTAGTGGTAACTAAAATCAAGAATGCAAGCAGTCAACTTGGTTTATGGTACTTTGCTGTAGTAAGTATTCTTCCATTTCTTGATACAGGGCAAAATACAAACAAACAACACAGCCATTAAAAGAGTAATGCCAGAATTGAGAGAATAAGTTGTTCACAAAACGAAAATACTCATTACTCACTTTGATTCAGATTTAATTTTAAAATCAGGAATTACATTATAAGTGTTGTCATTCTGCAGTCTTTTATTAATTACATCACTATTCTCCAGCATGTGTAGTTGCTTCAGAAAGTTTAGTCAGAATTCATATGCCTCTGAAAACCTGTTTGGTGAAGAAAAATGTAATATAATACATTGGCTGGTACTCATTTTCTGGCTTTCTAAATGATTCCATTGCTATTCAAGGATTTGCATTATATGCAGCTCATATCCATTGTGGTGAAGTTTATGTGGAAGAGCACTGTCAGATTCTCATTTGTGTAGGACTACAGTGATTTGTCATCACAGACCTACTCCAACCATTCTGTCAACTAAGCAAGAACTTCTCTGACTAGGTAATCAGTACAGCTGCAGTATATGTTAATGGTGTTTCTGTATCACAGGAATGGCCTGCTGCACATGGATTTTATAGACAGTCACTTTGCAGTCAATTTCTACTTGTACATCAGTTCAACAAGTTGTGGATTTATTGCATATGAGATGACCTACTGCACTGAACATGTCCTGAGGCCAAAAAAACCAAACGAAAAAATGGATTTACATTTGTAGCAGAGAGCTTTACTTGTGCAAAAGATGTCTATGCAATGGTTATGGCCATGGAGCCCTCATATCACTTAGGTGAAAACTACATCTTTCTCACTATGAACTAAGTTTGATGTGACTGGGAAACACTAGAGTTACTGTGTATGTCCATGCTGGCAGAAGTGAATAGGCACAATTTTCCAGAAAGTAATAAACCACATACTTTTAAATTATAGCCTTATACTGCATAAAAGTAGTAGGAGCAGGAGCAACCAGTTGAAGTGTTGGATTCTTTATTCCTGTGTTTTGTTCACTTCTATTTGAAATTACATCTGCAGAATGTTTAGCAACCCATTCATCACTCCCAGGCAGGTTACTTCAGCCTCCTGCCTATTATCTACCATAAAAGCACTGGCATATGTTTTTCTACCTTTTAAGAAAAATATATTGAGCTTCTCCTGCAGGCTCTGACATTTTGTAAATTCATTGATGTGCATTACATGGATTAAGGAGTACTAATAATCCTACAGTTGGTTAACATCAAAAATATTATGAGCATAGAGATTCCAAGTTACTTATAAATTGTCACAAACAACGTTTATAATATGAAAGCAAACCAAGCCAAACAAACAAACAAACCCACCCAAGATTATACTACTGTTCATACACATACAAGAGCTACCAAAAAACCCCGAACTCAAAACAAAAATTGTTGTTTATCCTCCATTGTTGAGTTTGTTCTGTGTATTCTTGTCTGCCAAATGCAGTCAGAAGTATTGACAGACTTTTCTGTTTTGTTGTACAGACTGTACTTCATGTGGGGTTTTTTTTCCTGTTACACCATAATTGAATAATCCCCCTCATCAAACCCATGACAGTATATAAAAGCTTCATAAATGTATCAAGCTTCTGATGAACTATTTATTTGTCTTAAGAGTACCTAAGACAACTAAATGAAGAGCTCTCAATCTCAGAATCACAGAATATTGCAAGATGGAGAGAACCCATAAGGACCATCGAGTCAAGTTGTTCTGACACACAATATTTTTAATGATACAGTAGTGAGCCTAGATGTCTTTTACATTTAAACATAATCCAACAGCTGAGAAAATCAACAGTGACTTTAAACTAATTTCTAAAACTCCTATAGAATGTGTGTCTTGTTGTGGGAGCCAGTGAAAGGGACAGACCCCGAGAGAGCTCCCCAGGTTAAAGTGACTAAAAAAGCCTCCTCCAGGATGCCCTGTTCTGTTATGGAAATGTATCCCAGCTCTGCTTCCCCCGTTGGCCTCTCCGCCCCCTTGTACCTTGTCTGCTCCTTTGGAAAGTTCTCCCTTCCCCACTCTCCCATTGGACCTTGTTCCCTGCCACTCACCCAGATTCTCCCATTGGCTCCTGTACCCTAATCCCGCCTATGTACTACCCCTGCTGCTTTCCCTGCCCCCAGATATAGGCTGAAAATTTCCATCCCCCTTGGTCTTTTGTGCTTGGTCCCTTCACGGATGGGGCTCGAATAAACCTATGCCGTGGAATTCCACACAAAGACCCTTCCTGCCTCTTTGCCGTCGGCTTGTCGAAGAAGCTATCCGGTGCGTGTGTGTGTGTCTGTGTGAATGCAGTGACTGACGAGCGACTTTCTGTTAAAGTCGGATCTGGAGGTCGTAGCACCCCACCAGAACACCCCCCGGATCACAACATCTTTTGACAGACAAAAAGAGCAAATAGAAAAGTTTGTGATGAGTATGATTGGCAAACGAGATTATCTTTCTACTTGAAAGCAAAAAAAATTGTTAAGATCTGTATAACAGGAGTATAAGATGAGGAAACAGAAAAAGATTCCTATTCCTGGGTGACATAAATGTTATTATATTCCATGTCTATCTGTGCCCAAAATTCTTACTGTCTCCTTAAGACCCTGCATCTGGAAACAGACCCATGGGATGGAGGGGGCGAGGTGCCCCGGTTTATTCTAAAAGCCAGGTTTGCCCAAGCAGAGATGTCTTGCCTCTTGGCTCTCTCTTGCCTCTTGCCTTTTGTCATAGAGCTCAGGAAGTGTAGGTGTAGGCTCCCCTTCTGGGTTTTCTCTTGTTCCTTTTGGAAGGGGTTGCTCCAGGTATTTGTTGTGTTGGTTTTTTTTCCCAAGAGGGTGTGTTTTGCAGTGCTGGACTACTTCAAAGTGGTTCTGTGAGTGCCAGTCTGCAGCTGGGGCATTGCGCCTAGAGGAGCAGAGCGGCACCACTCCATGCAATCATCCCAGTCTGCCCACAGCACACAGCCGCGGTGAGAAGACACGGAGTCCAAGTTGCCCCAGCTGGCTGCCTTGCTGTCTTCTGATGAGAAGAAGGTGAAGTCCCTCCACAAGTTCTAGCCCTTGACCAAGTACCAGCTGCCAGAGTGTGAGAAAGGACCTCTAACAATTTGAATTTTTAAGAATTTATTATCTTATTAACAGAACAAAACACAATGATAAGAGGCTTAGGTTGGCTAACCGCCGTTACACAAAGCAAAGCTCAGCACTGGGTGTGGCTCACAGGGGCTGTAGCCAGACAGTCCGTGGGGGATGTGACATTACATTTTATACCCCCACAGACCCCGCCCATCACCTCCCCTATGCCCTCCCCCTGGGGCCGAGATGATAGGCTGGAGATTGAGTCAGTCCTTTCAATTGGCTTGTTGCTTGCTTCCCATTGTCTAGGGTCTTGTCATAGGTCTGGTCTTTACCCAATGATTTTCTTGCCTATATCCCTTTATGCTAAAATTGAAACATGGGGTTGTTAGGTTTTTTTTTGAACACTTAAATATATAGATTTTAAATAAAAGCTAACTTTGCTGAAATTAACTAGAATAGAGAAAAGACACAAAACGTAGCTGGAGTTAATTAAGGAAATTAATGATTAGTCAAGGAAGTAAAGTCTAGAACAGGCTTTGATTATATGATGTTTGTTCAGCTGTGCCTATAGTAGGTAATTAATAATCTTTGAGGGAGAAATTCAAAGGAAGGCCTAGACAAGTATTAATTCTTCCATCTGCAACTTATTCAAAAGTAGTAAAGGAGGGAACTGGGAATCTTCCAAGGTCAAATGTATTGTCAAAAACCAGGGAGGCAAGAAGGTCAAAGCAAGGAAGACAAACCTTTACTTCATCAGAACAGCCCACCCCTCACTTTTACGACCACCGACTCAATTTATTGCAAGAGTTGCGCATGCTTAATGAC
>VZTD01001150.1:0-49798 GCA_013397725.1 Rhagologus leucostigma | reverse complement strand
CTCTGTGGGTTTCACTGAAGCTGCAAAATTTTCACTGTAAACTCTCACGGGTAAATTCTGACTGGTTTCGGGTCTGACTGTGTGAGGCCCCCGGACCAGCTGTCAGCCTCATCACCATACGAAGCCGGAAATGGGAGGTGTCTATGCTATGAATGTGCATTTGTATTTTAAATATGCCTTATTGTTATAGATAAATAGGTTCTGTATTGTATTGTAACCTCGAAGCTGTATGTTTGGGAAAGATCCCTGCAGCTTCCTGGCGCTGATTAAACATACACTTTCTAACCATGACGAGTTAGAGAGTCTTTGTCCGTGTCAGGTGGATATCGATATTAGATCTATATCCATATTTTAATAAATCAAAATCTCACCCAGACTCCTCCTTCAATTACATCGCTAGTGTTCTAGAAAGTTCCAAGCTTCTGTGTCACTGAAATAGGTTATTAACATAAACTATAACTACTATTAACTTTAACTATAGGGAAAATGATGGTATTAATTTTACATAACATTAACTGTTTAAAGAATCTAATTACTTACAACAAATTCATTACCCTGTAACAAGTAAACAACCACTAGCATTATACATTAATCACAACTCTCCTCATTAATTAATTACCATGTGCGAAAGCCAATTCCAGCAGTCTGTTTTTAACAACTCCCTCCTTTTCTTCTTTGTTAAATCATTTGGCTTTTGCACTCTTCCTTGATTTTACTGATGTGTTCATGCCTCTCGTAGATGAGCCTTGCCTCTTCAGAAATTCCTCCAATTATATATTTTTCCTCCAATTACATCTTTTTATATCATCATTCTTCGTCTTCTGCTGATTTGAGCCATTTCGGGATATTCTGAGCTTGATCTTACCTGCATGTTGTGAACTACATAAGCGATTAGTTTGATTAAACAGGGGATAAAGCAAGGGAGAAATATTAGTCCACCAACAGCATATAGTATTATAAATCCAACTTTTTTCCACCATCCTGCACCCATTATGTTGTCCCACCAATCCACTTCTACAAGCGGTTCCCATTTCTGAACTGGCACATGGGTGATTTTTCCAATATTTTTAGCAATGTCTAATACAGCGTCTCCGGTGTCATCAATTTTAAGACAACAGTCAGATGTATTGAATTTACCACAGACCCCTCCCTCTTTGGCCAAGAGATAATCTAAAGCCAGTCAGTTCTGATAAACCACTGCTCGGGTCTGCCTTTGTTGTAGACTTACCAATTCAAAAGCGGAGGCGGTCTGATTGGTTATAATCTCGAGTATCACTTCTAATCAGATGATTCAATTGAGAATGTATATTGGGGTCTGGTACCCCCAGCTCCCATCTTACGCCCAAGTAGCTGGTCCATATGTTTCCACAATCCGCTCTGGGGGCCACTCTTCATCTCCCCACCTTTGGGATCCTCCAATTAGGTATCTTTTCTCTCCTTTAAAACCATCAAACAAGGATACTCCAAGCTTTTCTCCCTTCTCCCCTGGGAGCAAGAAAAAGCCTGGCTGGATTATCCCTAACGTGCAGCTCCTTCGCCAGCGAGGAGGCTGCACCGGGTAGGCCTTATTCTTGCATAGCCAGAACATACCAACAGGGGCTTCTCAAAAATTTGGTTCCTGATGGTTAATTTGTGACCAGAATTTTGATACCTTAGGAGCGGCAGTGAAGGGGTGCTTACCTGGTTCCCAGCACTGAAACAATTTTTTAATTGGATGTTGGATACATCATTTCCCTCTTGCCTTTCTCTTTGCCCAATATATTTCGGGCTCTTCAGACACTCACCACGTTCTTGTCCCATTAGTAACAATATACCTTTTACATGATGTTTCCCCAACTTCCTCAGTGAATTCCTCTCCCATTCTCCAAATACCTTCTTCTTCTATTGCGGAATGACTTAACATCCATTCACCAGTTTTAACTCTTTCCCCAAGGTCTTTGTAATTCCATTTAAGCACTTCCACTGGCCCCAAGCTACTGCCTCTCCATGGCCATGTTTCAGACGTGAGGGTTCCCCCACATACCCAACAATCAGAAACATTAGGTTGTTGACTGATCTTTTCTGCCAAATGTATAAATAAGTTCTTCCCAGGATTTAACAACTGGAGGATGTCTATTTCCTCACCCCTTCTTTTCTCATCTACCATTTGTTCTTTTACCTGATCTTGATAATGTTTTTCGCTCTCAATATATTCATTTTCCATCCTATGTTCAAAACAGATCCAATCTTCTTTGTCTGGACATTCACCGCCTGATTTTTGTGCATCTGTTCCGACGCTTTTCGCCAGCCAATACACCTTATCATGTTCTGTGAATGTTCCCAATGTGGACGGATTATAGCAGTCAGGGTCTAAATGAATATGAGAATGAAAGATGTGTTCAGTCTCACTGCCCTTATATACAGTCTGGTAACATGGCCCACAGGTGTTTGGATCGGCTCCAAGAGGATGGATTAATACTACACAGAGTAGAGGTACCATTAGCTTGAGCTGGGGTGTCCTTCCTCCCACCATTCCTGCAGGGTTGCTGCCTGCAGAGGGGCTGTCACTAGGCAAGGACAACCACCACTTACATTGCCATCTCTTACCCTCTACTTTTGTCTTCCTGTTCGGGCTCATGTTAACCTTCTCTCGTTCTCAGATCTGTGGATCTCAAGGAACTAGGCTAGTTAGTCAGGATGCTTTCTTTAACAATCTCTCAGGCGATGAAGGTTCAGCGATTTCTGAAAGAGGCAATAAGTTTACAGCCCATGAACATTAACTTTGATTAAACAGATCTAGGTTTAACAACTCTTATATCTCTTATTACTGCTAAGATCTACTAATCATAATGCTAACAGTATCAATAAACTTTCGATCAGAAAGAAGTTACAACGACATCAGAAAGAGTAACGACATTGTTTAACCCTTTTTAAACTTAGAACATAGCTAACCAGGTAAGGATAGTTTTTGATCACTCAGTCTCTGGATTTATTTTTGTAGTTCATCTGTTCTTGGTCTTTTCTTCAGGGTGACTGTGAGGTTTCCAGGTGCTGATGTCACTGTCCAGTCTTCAGGTGGTTTTAATCCTGGTGGCACGTACCCATCCTTTTTCTTGGGTCCGTACGGCTGCTTTGGTGGTCAGCTGCACCTGAAAGGGACCCTCTCATTGAGGAGTTAGGGATTTTTCTTTCCAGGTTTTCACTAGAACCCAATTACCGGGATTAACTTTATGAATTTTAAAGTCCAGGGGAGTTGTCTGGGAGATCAATCTTCAAGATCTCAGATTTTCTAAATGTTTAGCAATGGCAATCAGATACTTATCGGTGCAGGCCTCTTCGCCTTCTCGAGTGGCCATCTCATGCTTATTAATCAGAAAGGGCAGCCCAAACAACATTTCATAAGGCGAGACCCCCAAATCAGCTCTTGGCTGAGTTAGAATCTTCAGCAAGGCCAAAGGCAGACATTTGATCCAAGACATATTGGTTTCTAACATTAATTTTGTCAGAGTGACTTTCAAGGTGTAATTCATTGTTTCTACTCGGCCAGAACTTCGTGGATGCCAGGGGGTGTGAAATTTCCATTCAATGCCAACATTTTGGGCCAATTTCTGTAAAATTTGGGAGGTAAAGTGGGTCCAAATCTATTTTATTTATAATACCCTACCTGGGGACAATTTGTTCTAGTAAGATCTTGCACACTGTATTTGTTGTTGCATTTACGGTTGGTACTGCCTCTACCCAGTGTGTAAGATGGTCCACGACCACTAATAAATGTTTCCATCGTTGTATTTGAGGCAGTTTGGTAAAATCAATTTCAACACATTGAAAAGGTCTCATGGCTATCCCTGAACCCCCGGGTATGGTTTTCCTCATCACTTTTCTATTAACCTTTTGGCAAACTAAACATCCTTCAGTTACTTTCTTCACCAATTCATGCACCCCCACACATCTGAAAGTCCTTAGAAACTGATCACAAAGGGCTTGAGAGCCTCAATGTGTACTTTGGTGTAAACCTTCTAATATTTATCGAGTCAATGCTTTATTTAACATCTGCCTTCCATCTGAAAGTTTCCATCATCCTCTCTGGTCTTTCTCCTCTCCCAGTGCCCTTATCACCTCTTCTTCAGTTTAGTAAAAATGGGGACCTCCTGCTTTCCTTCTTCATCCACTCTAACCATCATTACCTTTTCTTCACCTTCCTCTTCTGCCTCCTTTGCTTCCCTATCTGCCAAATGATTCCTTCTCGCTTCCAACGATATTCCCACTTAATGACCTTTTACATGTATGACTGCGATCTCTTTTGGTTTCTTTAGGGCTTCTAAAATTGCTAGAATTAACCCTTCATGTATTAGCCCTTTATCTTTAGAATTTAACAGTCCCCTCTCCTCCCAAATTTTACCAAAGATGTGGACGACTCCGTAGGCGTATCCAGAATTGGTGTATAGGGTTCCGGTCCTGTCAGCTAATATTTCCAATCCTCTTTTTAATGCGTACAGCTCACAACATTGAGCCAACCAGTTTAATGGGAGTTTTCCTTTCTTAATTACCTTTAATTTGATGCCACTACCAGGGCATATCCAGAACATCGTTTCCCCATGACACACCTAGCAGATCTGTCCACAAAGATCTTTTCCCCTCCAGGAATAGGGCAGTCTGTTAAATCCTCCCTCACCCTTGTCTGAAGATCAACTACCTCCAACCAGTCATGTAACAATTCTTGTTGAGGAGGTTCGTATAAAAATTGGGCTGGATTATTACTTCTGTCAGTGACCAAGACTAAATGGTCGGAGTGGATTAAAATGGTCTCATAGTTTAACATGCAAGGGTCTGTCAGCCACTGAGCAGCCCTTTGGCTTAAAATACTTCTCACCGCATGAGGAGTGTGTACTTTTAGCTTTCCCTTGAATGTTAGTTTTTGACTCTCTTCAATTAATATAGCTGTGGCTGCCACTGCCTGCACACAGGTGGGCCAACCCCAGGTAACAGGGTCCAATAATATAGAAAGGAAGGCTACTGGTTTCCGGATCCCCCCCCAGTCTTGAGCTAACACACTGTACGCCACCCCTTTTTCAATGTTTACATACAGATCAAAAGGCTTCTCTAGGGATGGTAAACTTGAAATAGGTGCAGTGGATAGTTTAAACTTCAATTTCTCCAATTTTTTCATCATCTCGTTCAGTCCATTTTACGGTTCCTCTTCCACTAATTTTTCATAAAGAAATGTTACCATTTGAGTGTATTCATCAAGCCAAATTCTGCAATATCCAATCAAACCTAAGAGTTGTCTTACTTCTCTTTTGTTTTTTGGAGGTGGAAGGGAAAGGATTCCTGCTATTCGTTCAGGGCTTATGCGCTGACTTCCTTGTCCTATGATGTGTCCTAAATACTTTACTTCCCACTCTACGAATTGCAGTTTATGTTTTTAAATGTGTAGCCCCCTTTCACCTAAGAAATTCAATAGATTGATGGTACTTTTTCTTACCAAAGTTTCTTGCTCTCCTGACACTAAGTCATCTGCATATCGAGTTATTTGAGTCCCTTCTAGGATAACAAATGATTTTAACAATCCTTCTAGGGCTTGCCCAAATAACGTCGGGGATTCTGTGCACCCCTGTGGTAGCCGAGTCCATCGCAACTGTTGTTTTCTTCTGGTGTCGGGGCCTTCCCAGCTGAAAGCAAAGATGTTCCTACTTTCTTCTGCCAGGAGACAAGCCCAAAAGGCATCTTTGATGTCATCTACACTATACCATCGGTGTTGTGGTGGTACTTTACTTAGCAAAGTGTAGGGATTCGGGACCACTGGATATCTAGTCTGAACTCTCTTTTAAACTTCTTGCAGATCCTGCACAAGTCTGTAGGATCCGTTGGGCTTTTTGACGGGTAACACCGGGGTATTATGTGGGGACATGCAGGGTTCCAAAATTTCATCCTTTATTAATTCCTCTTCAACTGTTTGCAACCCTTTTCTCCCTTCCAATGATGTGGGATACTGGCGTACTTTAACGAGTGGATTCTCGTGAGTGATGGTGATTTTTATTGGAGTAATGTTCAGCCTCCCCCAGCTACCACTCTTGGCCCACACTCCTTCATCGATCTCTTGCTCATCTTGTTGTCTTAAATGTAGCATTTGTACCACCATTCTCCCCTGTTTTGGAAAAAACTCCCACTCCCAGTTGGACTTGAAAGTCTCTGCCTAATAAATTACACCCCGCCTCAGGCATTAAAAGAATGCCACCGTTTCCTATTCGAGCATTCCCTTTCATAACTACATTCTCAATAATTGGTGCTGGGAAATACTCTCCCTTTGCCCCTACTACATTTATAGTCTTTTCACTAACAACACAATCTCCAGGTACCCTGCCAACACAAGTTCTTTCAGCACCTGTATCAACCAAGAACTCATAAATCTCCTCCTGGGGACCAACTTGTAAATTTCTCAAGGGCTCCATGTGATATTCATGCCCCAGGAAGTAGAGCTCCTGACACCACTAATCTTCAGGTGTTTCCACCTGAACCTCCTTGAACGTCCTTTGGTCCTTAAGTTGTTGTTCACAATTTCTCTGGTGATGACCTTCTTGACCACAATAAAAGCAATATCCCTGAATCGGTCTATCTTCACTCTGCTGCCTCATCACTTGATTCCCTCCTTTTCTTCTTGTATCAGACGTCTGCCCCTGTGGCTTATTCCCTTCCCTCACTGCAGCCATCATCAATTTCGCTTTTACTCGCATCCTTTCCTCATGTCTCCTTACAAAGGCCTTTTGTGCTTATCGCAACAAACCATCTAACTCCCTCTCTTGCCAGCCTTCCAATTTTTTTAACTTTTTATGAATATCTGGCCACGCCTGAGTGACAAAATGAACTTTTAATAGCATTTGGCCAGATACACTGTCTGGGTCAATCCTTGAATGTAACTGTATATCCCTTCGTAACCATCCTAGCCATTCAGTTGGAGTTTCATCTTTACCCTGTTGCCCACAAAAGGCCTTTTTAATGTTGTTTGTTCATGGGGCTGCTTCTCCGATTCCTTTTATTATTAAATATCTATAATCATTCATTTCCCGTCTCCCTCTTTTGTCGTTGGGATTCCAATTTGGAGGCTCAATTGGCTTTTTTTGATCCCCTGCTGGTCCCTGTTGATTTTCTCGTTCCCATATCCTCATACCAGCCACCCTAATAATTTGTCTTTCCTCTGGTGAAAAAAGAATCCTTAAGATGGAATTTAACTCTTCCTACATATATACATTTGGTCCAAGGAACTGGTCTATTTGCTCTGATAGTCCTACAGGGTCATCTAAATAATACTTTCATTTCTTTTTTAAAACCCCTCACTTCAGTGGATGCTAGTGGGGCATTTACATATGCTATGCATCCTTGGGCTCCCCCCATGGGAACCTCTCGAAGAGGATATAGACTGGCTCTGGGAAAGTCATCTTTGTCTAACTCGCTCCATTGTATTTGGGCCCTCTTACTCTTTGTGTTTTGACTGGGACCTCCACTAGTGTCTTTGGGACCTGGCGCATTAAGGGGTTCCTCCAGGGGATTCGAGGGATCTTCTGGGGTGATGAGGGCAGGCTCAGTTAAATCAGTGGTGTTAGGCACAGAGCCTATTGGTCTAACCGGATTATTTGGGGGTTCTACAGGAGCCATTTGAGAGTCATAAGATGGGGGCAATATGTCTAATGGATCCCATTCCTTTCTGTAACCTTTCTTTTTGGACTTTCTATCCTCTTCCTCAGACACTCGGTACATTCTAGTTTTAGAGATATTACACTTATCAATCCAACAGCTTGCATACTCATACTCCTCCCAGTTTGTAGGTTCCTTCCTATGCACGTATGCATAAAAGGCCCAACACAGCCAACTTTCTGACGACCCATATCTGGGCCAATACACTTTATCATTTCTGATCTCTTCTTTTGTCCATTCCAGCATGCAAAACTGAATCATTTTTGCTTTTTTCTTATTCCATGTTTTAGGACTCTTATTCCAGTCGGCCAATATGAACCCTAAGGGGCTATCAGGCGGGATATCCATTAGACTTTCTTGGCATTTTCTCTCTTTCTTATTTCCCTGGCTCCCTTTCTGTCCCATTTTGTCTGGCCTGCTCACTAAGTCTTAAACAGTTACCAATTCTTACTTCCTTCTTGATACAAATTGGCGACTTTTGATAAACCAACATTACTTCCGTTCGAAACAAAAGACTGTGGGAACCAAAATGGTGCTCAAAACAAAAAAGTGTGGGAACCAAAATGGCGTTCAAAACAAAAGAGCGTGGGAACCAAAACGGCGTTCAACTCTAAACTAAAGTGGCACTTCCTGCCAAAATTTAAGGGCGACCACAAAATGGCACTATAAGCAGATCTAAAATGGCACTATGTGCCGAAATCAAGAATAATGACAAAGTGGCGCTCTAGGATGAAATCAAAATGGCGTTTCCTGCCGAAATTAAAGACAAACCACAAAGTGGCGCTCAGCTCACCTGAATTAGACACCAACCACAAAATGGCGCTCAGAGGACAAAATCAAAGTGGCGTTTCTTGCCGAAATTGAAGACAAACTCAAGAGAATACTTAGATGGTTGAGAATCTACAACAAAACTATTTTACTCCAACCCGTACAATTCAACACACTTAGACCTGGGATCCCTCTATTCAATCCTATTTTACCACGCAATCGACCACCCCAACTCTTTCTTTATCCCAGCTCTCACTCTTTTTCCCAGCCCTAAACCGAATCACACCACCTACACGATTTCAACAACCTCTCCTCACAATTCCACCACAAAACCAAACCAACACCAACTAACTTTTCACAGTCAATTGTACTGTCGAAGTCGACCGACAACTGCGAATTCTGTCTTAGCTCATAAGACAGTACTCGAACCTGCCTTTCTCCCTGCCACTGGACTCGAACTGGTGGCCGTGGGATTTGAACCCATTATCTCTAAATGGTTTTCTGGTGGCTGCCTGGGAAAACCCTAGCTCCCCCGCCTCCCCTGCCTCCGATGCCCGTGGTTCTTGGTCAAGGATACCTGAGCCCTGCCTACTCAGGTCGCCTGGAGAGATCACCCTCGACTTTATCCTCCTGACCTAAGGAACCCTCACAGGTTTTGCACCCTATCTTCCCACCTTCTGTGCTGTCAATTGCTCTCTGGACCCCAGACACTCCTTAATGGTATCCCAACCTCACCCTGCTGGCACCTAGAGATTCTACCTGACAGCTCGATCACACCCCTCACAGCCGCTTCCCCCTTTCCCTGGCTGTCCTCCCCTCGGAGGGACAGAACCGTGGTTAAAAGGGGTCCACATTTGCTCTGGGGATCTGACTGCCAGTCCCTGCTCAGTTACACACTCTCGCTGTCGCTCTCAACCGCCCCCCGCAAGCTACTTACAGCACCTTGTCGCAAGCAGGGCCGTGCACGAATCGCTTGCCACGCACTCTAAGCGGGAGGAGCCCGGGTACCCTTCCCTACTATCCGCGGCTATTGTTTCATTTCGCTTTGTGAAGCCTCCTCTAGTTCTTCAGGAATCAGCCAGCGAAGGTTGTTGATTCCGAAGGATATCTTCAGAGCCATCTAAAAGATCAGTAGGGCGCCTCTCTTCCAATGTCCTTCAGGACCACTGAGCTTGAGGCCTATCCTGGATGAGTTCCCAGTTGTGAGAAAGGACCTCTAACAATTTGAATTTTTAAGAATTTATTATCTTATTAACAGAACAAAACACAACGATAAGAGGCTTAGGTTGGCTAACCGCTGTTACACAAAGTGAAGTGCAGCGCTGGGTGTGGCTCAGAGAGGCTGTAGCCAGACAGTCTCAAAGGCTGTGACATTACATTTTATACCCCCACAGACCCCACCCATCACCTCCCCTATGCCCTCCCCCTGGGACCGAGATGATAGGCTGGAGATTGAGTCAGTCCTTTCAATTGGCTTGTTGCTTGCTTCCCATTGTCTAGGGTTTTGTCATAGCTCCGGTCTTCACCGAATGATTTTCTTGCCTATATCCCTTTATGCTAAAATCTCACCCAGACTCCTCCTTCGATTACATCGCTAGTGTTTTAGAAAGTTCCAAGCTTCTGTATCGCTGAAATAAGTTATTAACATAAACTATAACTACTATTAACTTTAACTATAGGGAAAATGATGGTATTGATTTTAGATAACATTAACTGTTTAGAGAATCTAATTACTTACAACAAATTCATTATCCTCTAACAAGGAAACAACAACCATTAGCATTATACATTAATCACAACTCTTCTCATTAATTACCATGTGTGAAAGCCAACTCCAGCAGTCTGTTTTTAACACAGAGTATGCCAGCTGCATTTCCTGATGGAGCTGCTGCTGCAGCTGGAGAGATTGTGAGGTGGGCAGATGGCTCCCGACACGTGCTTGGCTGTGGAGGCCACCATCTTCAGGGGGTATGCCATTTTGAGCTTCTCTTTATTCCTGGAGAGTCCAGGGGATTTCAGCAACTTTGTAACTGGTGACTATTACTGTTATTTCTTGCCTATTGCTACTTTTTTTTTAGTAAGTTGTTAGTTTTTCACTTATATATCTACTCGTATTTCGCCTTATTGGTGGAAAGGGATCAGGTAAAACTGTAAGGAGAGGTAACTCATTTTAGAGTGTCCACATCTTAAAATTCTCTTAAACCAAGACACTATTGCAATGGTTTTCCTGAATTTAGACAAAGCTCTCATAAAAGAGTTTTGTTAGTGACTTGATCTTCGTATTTGATGAGAAGAGTTTGTGTTCAAGTGCATTACATGATCTAGGTTTTATTACGTTAAGTTTCTATTAATGTGAAATAAAAGATTGAGTTAGCATACAGAAGCATCATGAAACTTGATCTCTGAGGGTTCATAAATCCTCATAGATGTGTTTTATTTACTTCTTATGTATTTATTGACATCACTGCTTCTAGAATCCTCACCTCGTCTAAGTAATCAGTACTGAAATTGATATACTGACCTAATGTATTGCTGTTGCATTCACGTTATTGTATGGGAGGCGCAGACAACAAGAAAATAGGAATTTTGCATTTGTCAAGTTGCCAGGATGTATTTTTTTTCTAATTTATATTTACAGGCCCTAAAAGGAAATTTTGGTTAATGTGTATGTATTAAATACCCACTCAGTAAATAATTTGGCATTACACAATGAACTATTTTGTTGGGTTTTTTATTTGCATCTATTCATCACAAACAATTTAATTTAAAGAAATACTTAAATGTGATCTTATCATGCAGTAACGAATTTGCAAAAACTACCTGCAAGCAATCCAATTTCAACTCACGGCTTGCTACATGCTCCCACAGATACAGTTTATGTGTTAAAGGTTCAGGTTCCTGATGCATAAACTGCATCATTGTTTCTTATCTCAATATCTGCATGTCTGATATTGCCCAACTCATGGACAGGAAACTTCTTGTACTGTATATTTGAATAAGTTTTCTCAAGATCTGCTGCAAATTACATTACCAAACCTGTCTTTCTATTTTCAAAACAAGAAGTCTGTACCGTTACTTACTTGATTAAATACGGCTTCCCACATGAAACAGCTCAGTGTATTTGTTAGACTGATTATTTCACACACAGAATATTCTGAGTTAGAAGAGACCCACAAGGATCACTTGAGTCCAACTCTTAAGTGAATGGCCCACACAGGGATAAAACCCACAAGCTTGACATCATTAGCACTCTCTTCTAACCAACTGGGGGTGGGAGTTACATTTAGAATACGAAAATAAGGTTGAAAGCCATTCACAGGCTGATAGGTTTAATTCTGTCTCTATCCATATTATAGTATTCTTATGTAGAGAGTATATGTATTTAGAGTATGCAGGTGGAGATATTTACATTACATAGGTGAAGAGTATTGATATTTATGGATTATGTTTTGGGCCTTAGAAATCAGAAGCAAAAATCCTAAAATCTTGGAAGGGTTACAACTTCCCCTGGTGCTTTTCTGTGTGTATTAATATATGATTTTGTTTGGCTGTACTTGAAGCTGGATGAATTGAAGTATGGGGTTATGGTGGCTATGCATAAACCTTTATAATATCCCCTTTCTTGGAAAACAAAACACAAGAACTTCTCTGTAATAAAATTTTTAATTGTTTACTGTGTGCCTTGTCTTAGATTAAAATTGTTCAAAAGATAATTTCAATATTTTATTCAAAGTTTTTATCAATGTAGTGTTTGAACACATTAAAAAAATTAGGATCAATTTTTTCTCCCTACAATATGTCATATCAGAATCTACCACTTTTATCTGGAGAATATTCTTGATTGAAAGTCATCTCTGCTTTTTGAGTGCAGATTTTATTATTTACAAACATGCAGTATAGTGACCAAAAATTATTTGTTATTTATTTGTATTTATGAGAGATTGGCTTCCATTAGTATAATTTTGTATTCTTTCAGTTTACAAACTTTGTTTTAAAGAACCCATCTCCTTGATGCATGATACTTCAGCTACTGTAGTGAATTATAGTAACTTGGTACTATTTTATTTCAAAAGTGAATGAAATGCATTTATGTGCTTTAAAGTTCAAGTCTGTATGTAGTCAAGCAGAGGCCCAGTAAAACATTTTCCTTTTACTCAAGTCTACAATGATGTAAGGTTTTTTTCATCTCATTTCAAGTTCAGGTGGACACTATCTGCTACTCTTTATTTTCATTCTATCTGCCAACACAAAACTATGAAGTCTTCTCACACCCAGGATGTCTTATCAAAACAGAGAATACATATTGTAAGCAAAATAATCTGGGAAATAATCCAAAGATTTAATTTTCCTCTCCTTTTGCTTAATATAAATTAGGATCAACTTCATTGACTTGGGTACAAAATGGGAAGGATGAAACCCTAAGATTGGAAGTCTGTGAAAATAGTGGAATTTTTTTACCAGACAGGCCTATAGTGGGGATTTTCACTTGGAGAAAGAACAAAAAAGAAGTAGGATTGTTCTTGGTAAATTATGTCTTCTTCAAAGGAAACTGATTTGTTTTCATTCCTCTCTTCCGATAAATCATTGTCTCTTGTAGACATACAAGTTATATGGACACAAAAAAATCTTAGCCTTGAGTTTGGAAATAGAGTGCTCTGAATTCTGAAAGGGAACAATTGAGATTATACTGCATGTTCCAGTTACAGTTAAGAAGATATGTTGTGCAAAATAACTTCTGATGAAAATGCAGTCCTGTGTGCCTAGATGTTCTTTTTGCCTATTTGACTTAAAAACTTTCAGTGTATAGTAAATAGAATAGATGTAGGAATCACAGATTACTTTAAAACAGATTACATTAAATATACTCTTTGTAGTTCCTGAATTCAGATAATGAACTGAGAATCTTCACTTCCAAGATTCTGCACGTGTTTTAAGAAGTTCTTTTATTTACAAAAGCAACTTTGGAAAACCATTTTTCAGCGAAGAAAATACACAGTGAAAGGATAAGAAGGCAGCTGTGAAAAGGGTGGTAGTTTCACATGATGTCATGCCACTTAAACACACCCATATCAAATTCTGATGTGATGTTTTTTAGGTGTATAATATTTAGAGTTGACTACCTTTAATGTTAATTTACCCTTAGCAGATTGAATATTTTTGGTTCTGATACATGTGCAAAAGTTTTAATTCTGGCGTGTGACAAGTGCTTAGCCTTCCTGGTAGTGATTTGGATCCAGTTAAGGATATCTAATGTCTTATGAATTTCACATTTCTAATTTTTATCTATTTGGTATGAAATATAAATGCAGGGGAAAAAAAGTGAAACCATAACCACCAAATGGACAAGTTATAAACTAATGTAAATGTGTTTACATGGTCTGGTTTAGTCTGCAAAACAAATGGAAACTAGTGTGATTTTAGGACTGATACTGAGCTTTTCCCTTCTAAGTTTAACCCAAGTAATAGCAGCTTAGCTGATTTTGATCTTCCACTCCTTTTAAATAATGCTAGAATAAGTTTAAATTACGACTTTTCAACACTTTTTCTACTAAAATGTATCACAGGTGATTATAATAAGTTAAAATTGTACAGTAGAACATAATTCCTTTATAGATTTTGACAGACTTTACGTTCAATAAATGAAGCTAAACCATGCCATACACTCAGAAAATACTCCTAATTTTTGTACTGAGTGATCTCACTAGAGATTAATTTCCTTCTTTTCGGTGGGAAGGAAAGCATGGCGTTAGGTAACAAAGTCAAAGTTACTTATTTTTCAGGGTTTTTCTAATTTACAATTTTCTTATTCTGATCTTTTTAAATACAGTTCTGTGTTTTTATAAAGTCCCTTTTTCTATTCTATAGATTAATTTCTAAATGCAAGTGGGTTAACATGGAAAATAACATAGACACTCATACTTTTGGTAGTGTGTTTCACTAGAGATGCCAGTTCCAGTTATCTTCTTTATACCTACCTGTTGTTTCTTCTTTGTAACAGTATCTACTATCCAGTAGTATATTTATATTTGTACCTAGTATTTTTCCTCGAAGTCTTCATATATGAGTTGTATATATATGTACAAGTATATGTAGTACGTAAGTATTACATATATGAGTACTACATATGTATAAAACTAGGTAAGATTACCATAAACGATCTGATTTAGGTCGCTAGTTAACCCAAGAGGTAAATGTATTGTCTTTTGTAGGATTTAAAATTAATTTTAGCTTGGACTTAAATAATTCATTCTTATTCTTGGTATTGTTCTGCTACAGAAATCTGCACCTACCACAAGACAAGATTCATGTAAATAAATGTTTTTCTAAATACTGCATTTATTTCTATAAGTATTTACCCAAAATCACGGAGCTCTCTTCTGAGCTGTTTTGGCAAGCAGTATCAAAAGCAGTGTGTCTCAACATAGAAAAATATTATGTTTAGAAGGTCTATTATGAGCAATTCAAGATAGTTAAGAGGTTTCCTGACTGACAGTGGAATATAAGCTATGTAAGGCTTTGATGATTCCTTTGGGAAAGCTTCCTTGGTTTTTCTTTTTTCTTTCCTATAACTATTTGTAATGCAAGAATGAGACTGTGTGTCAAAATGTAGTAAGCTTCATCATTTTAACAGGGAGTAAAGACTAGTAAAAGATATGCAGGACTATGAACTGTCATTCTAAGTAGAGTCTACGTCTACAAAATTTCAGCATCTGAAAGAGCTAATATTTAAATTAGGCAGATTTTAATGTATAGAATAAACTAGTGAGTAAAGGGATGGTTTGTTCTAGGATTTTTTTTAGTTCTCACTAGTACATATCAAATAATTCTACCTTAAAATATTTCTGTTAAAGTTTTGTTCTACACTGTTAAATCAAAAGACTAGGTATGCATAATGTAGCATATGCATTATGACCTTCCAAAATATTCATACACAATCCAGTTTCTCAAAGCAGGAACATTTAGCAGGTTCTAAAACATTATTAGCTCATGCTTAAAAGAGAAGAAAAAAAACTGTAAATAGGTGTAAGCATAGCTGTCAGTGAGAATATCTTTATATGCTAGATGAATTTCCTGTTATCTGTTACAGCATAGTGAGAAATGAGGCAAAAAATAATAAATTGCTCCTATTTCTTGATCACTGAAAATTCAGCCTCTTCTCTTAATAACAAACATGACTAAAATATATTCCCCAGCTACCTTTGCACCATTTAGATTTCTACGCTTTAAAATAACCTTGCATTTTCCCCCCCAAACTGTCCCAGAACAAACGTTTCTGTTTATATCATTATACAGAATGCAACTAAGCAAGAGCTTTACAGATGCAATGACAGTGACATGTTTTTAAATGAAAGGTTGTAGCCAGGTGGGGGTCAGTCTCTTATCCCAGCAACAGGATGAGAGGACACAATCTTAATCTGTGCAATTGGAGATTTAGGCTGAACATTAGGAAGAAGTTCTTCACAGAAAGAGTGATTGGGCATTGGAATAGGCTGCCTGGGGAGGTGGTGGATTCAGCATTCCCGGAGGTGTTTGAGAAGTGGCACTTAGTGCCATGGTCTAGTTGGCAAGGTGGTGTTAGGTCATAGGTTGGACTTGATGATCTCAAACATCTTTTCCAACCTAGTTAATTCTGTGATTCTATGACTCTGTAAGAGCATAACTTCTATAATGTTTCCTTAGGACCAAATGTTTGCAGTTCACCTTAACAAGTAACATACCTATTTGATTACCAGAAATTAATCTCAGTGCATTAGCATAAGCTTCAGAAGAATTTGACTTCCTTTTCTTAAAATTTAAAACTGCAATGAGGACTTTTTACCTTGTTAATCACTCAAGACCTTTCACTTAAGGGTTAGGCTTCACAGAACTTAGCTACCATTACATACCTATAATTAAAAATAAACTAAGGTAACTACTTTTGGTCATTCTAGAACAAAGTAACTTAATGCATTTTTTTCAATAAACTTAAAATTTAATTGCAAACACTAGTTTTGATCAAATAAAGTGTACTCTGGCCTTGAGGAAAAAAGTATTTCAGATCCAGGAGTGAGATTTTAAATAATTTTTATTATTAACTACATTCATAATGCAGGGGAAAAAACAACTAACAAATCACCAAAACAACTTTACAGCAGAAGTTATTTTGAGTCAAGAAATTGAAATGTTTTCCTTAAAATTCAAACCAGAATTTTAACCTTCATTACAAGTGGAATTTTTTCTCCCAAGTAAAAAAAAATCAGTTATAATTCATTTGAAGACGTGTTGGTTTTGCATGGCCTGGTTTTTGGTAGTGGGAGGCCACAGAGATGGCTTCTGTGAGAACCTGCTAGAAGCTTCCACTATGTCTGTCAGAGCCAATCCCTGATGGCTGTGAAAATGGACGTGCTTCTGGCCAGGGCTGGGCCAATTAGAGAGGCTGGTGATGCCTCTACGATAACATATTTAAAAAGAAAATCAAAACAAAGTGCACACAGTCTTTTTCCTAGCCAGAGAAGAGGAAGAGGAGGTGAGAACATGTGAGAGAAACAACATGGAGACACCAAGGTCAGTGGAGAAGGAGGGGGAGGAGGTGCTCCAGTCGCGGGAGCTGAAATTCCTCTGCAGCCCATGGTGATGACCATGGTGAAGTAGGTTGTCGCCCTGCAGCTCATGTAGGTCCACAGGGGATGCAGAGATCCACTTGCAGCCTGTGGGGGAGATGCCTATGCTGGAGTGGGTGGATGTGTGGAGGAGGCTGTGATCCAGTGGAAGACCTGGCGGAGAGAGGGGACCCCTGCTTCCAGGCTGGAGCGACCTGTCCTTGGAGGACTGCACCCTGTGAAGAGTGACCCATGCCGTGGCAGTTTTGGGACAACTCTCTGCCCATGGGAGGGACTCACGTGGCAGTTTTGGAAGGACTGTTGCTTGTGACAGTGGACTCACACTGGAGAAGTTTCATGGAGAACTGTCTCCTGTGGGAGGGACCCCATGGTCCCACAGGGGAAGAAGATGAGCAGCAGAAGAAGATGTCGGGTGATGAACTGACCAAAACCCCCATGCCCTGTCTCCCTGCACTGTCAGTGGGAGGGAGGGAGGGGATGGGGGAAGAAAAGGTGTTTTTAAAGGCTTATTTTACTTCTCATTATCCTCCTCTGATTTTGTTAGTAATAAATTCACTTTGTACCTTTAAGCTGAGCTATTTCATCCTTGGCGTGTTTTCTCCTGGTCCTTATCTCAACTCATGAACCCTTCCTTAATTTTTTTTCTCTCCTCTGCTGAGCTATTTCATCCTTGGCGTGTTTTCTCCTGGTCCTTATCTCAACTCATGAACCCTTCCTTAATTTTTTTTCTCTCCTCTGCCCAGCTGTGGCAGGGGAGGGTGAGTGAGAGGCTTTTGTGGGTGCCTGGCGTTTGGCCAGCATCAAACCACGACAGAAGAAATGAAAGCCAGAGAGGACCTATAAGATTCTATGTGTTAATCCATTTACTTTAATTCATGCAAAAATTACTGCAAGAGCAATCAGATGAATTCATTGTCATTACGTGGCAGAAAACAAAGAAGATACACAGCCAAAACTGTGTCAAGTTGAATTTTCATCTTTAATATACTGGTAGGCTTGTAGATGAAGGAAAAGTAAAGATATTCTGCATTACCATTTTTCTGTTGTTATAAGAAAACTATATAATCTCAATGAAATTCGTGTGTAAGGCACATAAAGATTATTGAAGGCACATAAAGATTATTGTTGAACATGAGTAGTTACTAATAGTTTACTCTTCACATGGGTCTGTCCTGGTCTGCTCTTCAGTTAATAGTTAGACACTGAGCTAAAGTTTATGGAAATTGTATCTGATACTTATTCATGGGAGGAACTGCAGAGATAGGCGAGGATAAGAAGACCTTAAAATTAAACTTCTCTACTTTGGAGGAACTGAGAAAATACAATGCAATACAACAGGGAAAAGTGCAATACACTTTGGGCAGATGTTGTAGTTTAGCCCCAGATAGCAACTAAATGTCACACAGCTACTGTCTCCCTTCCCTCCCTTCTGACTCCACTCCCCTCACTCTCCTCCCAGTGCAGTGGGGAGGAGAACTCATGGAGTGAGATATGAACAGTTCAGTAATTGAAACAATATAAAATACAACCATAACAATTATAATAATAGCAATAAGAAGGAGTGGGGGGAGAGAGATAGGAAAAACTCAAGTAAAAGAAGTGATGCATGGTACAATTGCTCACATTCCACTGATCAATGCCCAGCCTGTCTTCAAGCTGTTATCGTCCCCCATTCTGGGCAGCTTCCCACAGTTTATATACTGGGCATTCCCTTTGTCCAGTTTGGATCAGTTGTCCCGGCCATGCTCCCTCTCAGTTTCTTGTGGACCTGCTCACTGACAGAATGTGGGCAACGGATGTCCTTGGCTTAGGGTAAGCATTACTGGGCAACAACCAAAATATCTATGTGTTACCAACAGAATTCTCACACTGAATCCAAAACACTGTGTCGCTGTTGTACCCGGGACGGTGAGAAACGACACCACCAAAATCCAGAGAAAATGGCTTATTTAATTAATTATAAATCAATTTTTATAAGTTGGGTCGCCAGCATGGCAGAAGGTTATTGGACCTTTCAATATTTCAGTCCACACAACACCCATTTCAAAATATTTTTCTCAGAATATCATAACAATCCTTTGGTAAAAACAGCAGGTGTAGAAATAGAGAAATAGTTTACAAAAACCCTTAACAGTGTTTTTCATAGTTTCTCTAAGAAACATAAAGTTCGCACAGAATTCAGCAGAAAGCTGAAAAATTCCTCTGCTAAAGCTTTTCAGTGTCCACAACACTGTACCAGTGACTAAGAAGAAAATGAACTCTACCCCAGCCAAAAGCAGTATCTGCCTGTTATTCCATATCATTTCTATCATGTCAGGTCCTAGATTTCCCAGTACCCCATAACCTTTTCTGTCTTTTAATAAATATACAGACAGATATCATTCCTTTAGTCTATGGACCATTCCTGTGGAAGTCCATGAATTTATTTAGTCCATGACTGTCGCTGTTGTACTGGGGACGGAGAGAAACGACATAGCCTTGATCCAGGAAGAAGTGGAATTATTTATTAATTTACAGACTCATTTATATATCTTAGTTCGCTTGAATGGCATAAGGTTATTGGTTCTTTGACCATCCACCTCTCAGAATGATTGGCTAAAACCTACAACACCCATTTCAAAATATTTCTCCAGTCAGTATCATAACAATACTGCATAACATCTTGCACCTGCAAGATAAAGGAATTAATTTACAAAAACCTCTAACTGTTTTTCGGCCAGCATCCATGTGAAAGCAAGGACTTTCACACGGACGCTGGCAGAAAGCTGGAAAATCTCCCTGCGACCAAGCTTTCAGCATCCACACATGACCTTGAGCTCCATCTGTCATAACAGTCTTTCAGGCAGGAAAGATGAGTGTGTGCATCGTTGCTTGCTGAAGCCAACTCTGATTCCATCACCACTTCACTTGTCTGGGTTCCTCAATGTTCATTCTTTATTGTGTCAATCAGAGGCGAGTTGGGTTCAGAACTGCAGATCTGGCATAGCAAAAATGGAAGCCACAAGACACCCAGTGTGGTAATGGGCATACAGCCTCCGTAGAACTGATTACACACTGTGTTATGTGGTAATTAAGATACTGAAATTTAAATTTTTAGTTATTCTTACCCAAAATCAAATCCCTTTGAGGCCCACACCAGACTTCCTGACCCTCCCACATTACCTACCAAGTACACCCAGATCCTTGTGCAAAAGCAATCCCATGAGTGGTTTTTTCATTGCCTGAGGCATGAGTAAACAGACTGTTTTCCCAGGAATATCTTGTGCTACAGGAACTCTATTGCCTTCTATACAACACAGAAGTTTTGATTGGGCAGGGCCAGCCTGACTTGCAGATTCCCTAGTGTTGATTAACCAGGTGGCTTTTGCTAAATGTGTATCCCAATGTTTGCAGGTCCCACCACCCATTTCTCTCAGTGTGGTCTTTAACAGTCCATTGCATTGTTCAGTTTATCCAGAGGATGGTGCATGACAGGGATTGTGATACACATACACTTTCAGTGCCATGTTCTTTGGCCCAAGTGTCTGCTAGATTGTCTTGGAAATGAGAGCTGTTCTCTGACTCAGTTATTTCTGGGGTAGTGTTCCGGGCAGTGGCATGAAGGGTATATTTCCAGCCATCCAGTGGTTATTTCCACCATTGTATATACATGGTGTTTGCCTTGATGGGTTTGTGGGAGTGTGACATAGCCAGTCTGCCAGGCCTGCCCATATTTATATTTCAGCCACCATCCTCCATACCAGAGAGATTTTTGGCTTGCTTAATTTCAGTGCATGTTTCACATTCATGGATAACTTGTACAACATTGTCCGTGGTTAAGTCCACGCCTCAATCATGTTGCATCTCTTTCCTGATGATCAGCCTCCCCCACAGAGCATTTATTATTATTCATGAGTCAGTATAGAGGCAAAGTATTGGCCATTTTTCTCCTCCAGCAGTATCTGGAGCCAGCTGGATAGCTTTCACCTCTGAAAACTGATTCAAGTCATCTTCTCCATCACCAGTTTCTGTGACCTGTAGGGAACTCCATACAGCTGCTTTCCATCCCTGATGCTTTTCTACAATGCAGCAGGACACATTATCATAAACAGGCATATTGCTTCTCACTTTCCGGTAATTTATTGTACAGTGGGGCCTCTTCACCATGTGTTACCTCTTCCTCTGGTGACATAAAAAAATCTTTGGCTTCTGAGCAGTCCCTGATCACTTTCAAGATTCCTGCATGATTAGGGTTTCCTATTTGAGCTTATGTGATCAGTTCAACCCACTTACTCCATGTAGCATCAGTTGCATGATGAGTAGAAGAGACTTTCCCTTTGAACATTTACCTCGGCATGGGCAACCCAGGTGCCAAGAGGAGCTGTGCTTCAGTGACAATCATTTCCAAAGCAATTTGAACACCTTCATAAACTGTCAGTTCTCTTTCAGTTGGAGAATAGTGGTCTTCAGATGTTCTCTATCCCCAGCTCCAAAAGCCTCTAGTCTCCCCTGGTGCTCTCTGCAAGAGTTTCCAGGTAGGGCCATTCTCCCTGGCTGTGGTGTAGAGCACATTTTTTATATCTTCTAGAATCATAGAATGGCTTGGGTTGAAAGAGATCTTAAGGTTCACCTATTTCCAATCTACACCCACAACATGAAGCTGTCCAAAGCCCCATCCAGCCTGGCCACTGACAGGGATGGGACATCGTCTGTCGCCCTGAGATTTGCAGTCTTTTGATGTTTTTCTTTCTGTGATGGAGTTCTCACGCACTTTCTGTAAACACAGTTATGTTTGGCTAACCGTCCTTTTTGTTTTCATTCTTTCTCCTGAGGAGGCGAAGTTTGATGGTCTTTTTGTTTGACCAGTGTGGTTGGAGAGGTGGTAACCTCATCTTCCAATCCACGGTCATTCCTAGGAACATATATATATGAAGTGAAATAAACAGCTGGGGCTTTTCCTGGCTTCTTTTCTGCCTTGAACTAAGCTGGGTCTGCGTGGTTCTTTTCATGTCCAACTACTACAATCCTCAGAGCGGCAGTTTATTTCTGTGCCTTCACCATCATAGTGAAGAATTTCTTCCTAATATCTAATCCAAATATCTCCTCTTTCAGTTTAAGACAATTCCCCCTTTCCCTATGTCCCAGTTTGAGACAAATTGGGAGGAAACGTCCTAATGAACATCCTCTAACAGAAGGCAGGTTTCAGCAGCTCCTCCTCCACCAGGTTCAGAAAGAATTTTCTTGAAAGAAAGTGAAAAAAACCTGTTTATTTAACAAGCAGGGTGCATGCAGGCACGAGAGAGGAAAAAACCCAAATGAATAATGTTAGATAATAAACCTTCTAATTGTGGAGAAAACCTGGAGATTCAGAGTCCTTTCTGAAGGTGTGGCTTTGCTCTCTCTGGGCTGGGGTGCAGCGTGGGCCCCTCCGGGCCGTGGTGTAAGGGCCTCCCAGTGATGTTCTGGTGTTGCTGAACAGTTACAGGAGAAGAAGAAAAAAGCCACAGTCCCAGGAAAAGTTCTTGCCTTAGCTAGCAGGCTAGCTAAAAAGCAAAGAAGTTTAACTCTCCATCTCTCTCCTGAGAAAAGGAGCCGAGAGCTGGGGAAAAGCAGGAAAGTACTTCCTCGGCTCTGCAGTCTCTGAGTCCTTGAAGACAAAATCACGCTGAAGAATTCGCTTGGCTTTTTCCCCCTGGCCTGTCTCTTGGACCCAGCTTAAAGACACAGGATTCATGTCTGGGCATAGAGCAGGTGATAGGGGATATAGCATCATTAAGTCACCCCAGGACACTCTATCACTATTGCCCATGTAAAAAATTGCTGTCCCTGTTTTTTACAAGCAGCCTTCAAGTACTGGAAGGCTGCAGTTAGGTCTTCCCAGAGCCTTCTCTTCTCCAAGCTGAATGACCCCAGCTCGCTCAGCCTGTGTTCACAAGAGACATTCCCCAGCCCTCTAATCATCTCTGTGGCCCTCCTCTGAATCTGCTGCAACAGGTCCATGTCTTTCTTGTGCTGAGAGCCCCAGAGCTAGACACAGCTCTCCAGGCAGGGTCTCATGAGAGCAGAGTAGATGAGGAGAATCACCGCCCTTGACCTGCTGGCCACACTTCTTTTGATACAGACCATAATATGGTTGACCTTTTGGTTGGCAAGCATCCACTGTTGGCTCATGTCCAGTTTTTCATCCATCTTGGCAAGGCTGCTCTAACAATGAGTTCATCTCCCAGGTGTAACTCTTGCACTTGGACTTGTTGAACCTCATGAGGTTCTCATGAGTCCACTTCTCTAGTTTGTCCAGGTCCCCATGGATGGCATGCCTTCCTTCTGTTGTGTCAACTGCACCACAAGAGCTTCATGTCATCTGTAATTTTGCAAACTTTTCAACATAGCATTTCTGGAACCATGTACTGAAATCTCTTGAGGTCGGTCTCACTCTTTAACATAGGTCACTCAAAAAAATTGAAATGAGTATTGCCCAGTGTGCTATGTCTGTCATATGAGATCTTTAAAACTAAGGACAAGAAAAATTCACCCATCATTTTATGCAAAATCAAAGCATTTATATAGTCTAATTTGTAAGAACAGATGTTTTTGTTGTTGCTTAGTATGATCTCAGTTCCAGAAGTACATGAAAAAGGAAATAGAACAACCTAAGACAAATTCCATAAACCTAATTCTCTTTAAATTATGGCTTTACCCAATGTCATTTGAATATTGGGAGCAGGATCTAACTTACGAACTTGAAAGAAGCACATGTAAAGCCAAGTGTATTTTAAGTTTTGGTGGGGTTAGCACCACCATAAAAGGCACCCCTTGACTTTCCCAGAGGAGGTGGTGAACTAATCTTAAAAACCAGTTACTGATATATTTCCAAATTAGTATTCTATTTACAAGTTCCTTTGCTATTTGTTGTTCAGAAGCATTTGGGTGGCCCACATTATTCATGAAAGCATTTACAAATCCTGGAAAATCCTTAAATGTTTAGGCTCTCTGACAGTATGACGAAGGGATTTAGCTTGTTCTGTCTGGGGTCTAAACTGGTATTCAGTCTAACCGGATGCTGCCTCTTTACTCAAGGAAAATTCCATTTGTGTCAGTGGATTTTTTTTATGAGTACAGCTAGACTTGACTCATTGAAATGAAATAATTGTCTTTTTTTGGTTTCTCATGGGTAGACAAATATCCTTGCTCACACTTATGCATTGTGTGATCCCATCAACTTCAGAGGGGTTGTTTATTTAGTTGAAGTTTATGTTTGCCATGAGCCAGAGTAACCAGATGTAGTTCTTATATGTGACATAACTGCTGTGCCTAGTCATCAGATCTCCTTCTACATGCCAATTAAAAACAGTTACAAATTGAACACATGATTAAGTTCTTTTAAAAGTAAACAAAGTTTGTCACTTTCTTATATTTGCTCAAATGTCTTTTGTGTGACATCTTTATCTTGCTAGGTAGCTGCTACTTTGTTAGCATGATCAATCCAACTTCTCCAAGTTTCACTAATGAAGTCTCCTGGAATAAATTGTGAAGAGGCAGCACATTCAGACACCAGCCATTAAGAGCTGGCACTAAAATTTACACTAAAAAATTGTACATATAACAATAGGCAGAACAAAAACTAGTATGACAATTACTACTATATTGCATGCAAAAAAAAGGGTTGGCCTTGGAGCCTTTAGTCACACAAACCCACACTCTGACACTACCTCACGTGAGGGACTGCAGGAATTATGTTTTGTGGGAATTATTCTTGAGAAATGATTCCACAAAAGAGGATATTTCTAGGGTAGCGTTCATGTGGCCTTTCATCTTCCAGTGTAGAAACAGGCTAATTTCTTAACCTTGTACAGACCTGTTAAAACCTATTTGGATTCTCCAAATGGTTGAATGTTGAATCACTGGCTCAGCATAACAAAAATCTTGGCTACTGTGCAATATCTGCCCATTTTAGATGTCTATCTCCTATAAGAGAGAAATATTTTTTAGACACACCTAATAACTATTTTTTGACTTCATTGCAAATCAAATTCTGCTGTTTGGCTTATAATTTTTCTTCAAATCACAGAACACGATATTTATAAACCAACCCATGCTTCGGAAAATTACTGTGCTTAGTAGTATGGTAAATTAATTACTTGACTTCAAATACATATTCAATGCATTTTAACAGGTTCTGTGCTCATACTGAAAATGTCTCAATGATTTCCATAGATGCCAACTATCCATTGAAATGCCTTATAGCAAATGTGGAGGGCATATATAAACAGGTTTTAGACCATTAAGCCATGTATAACTGTATATGCAAATTTCTTTTTTTCCCCCCAGAACTATTAGCTGTAATTTTTATCAAGTTTATAATACATCTTCTCCTTAAAAGTAGTGTCTCCAACAAAGCTTTACCAATGTCTTGGTTTGAAAGACAGGTGTCTGCCAAGGAAGGCGGGAACCTCCCTTGGAACAGAAAAAAAAATTCCCTCCCAATTATTATAACTTTGAAATTAAGGGGCTTTCAGGCAAAGATATGGGAAAAGGAATAACAGATCTTTACTTACATATATACATACATATATGTATGTATGTACATATAAAAAAAAAGGCAAACACCCAACAACAACAAACAACAGCAACAACAAACAGAAAAAAACAGAAACCCAGTAACAGCTCTCTCTCAGCTGTCAAGGACTTTCCCCTTTGCTGTAGTTACGGCCACAGCCGGCAGGGGCGCTGCTGGCTCCCAGCCAGGCAGGACAGGTGCGATGATTCCCCCGCGGCTGCAGGGGCGCTGTGGAGCAAGCTCAGCCACCTCTCCACGTGGTTAATGGCAGCTCAGCCAGTGGGAGAGATAGATAAGGGGCTTCCTTTGCAAACTCATGGTGGGCAGGCGATCCCAGTGCCCCTTCAGATGGTGAAATGGGCTGTAGCAGGAACCTCGGAAGCAGCAGGCTGCAACAGCAGAGGTGGACACACCCAGGGTGGCAAACAAAATGTAGCAGAAATGCCGTAGCAGGAGCCATGGGGCTTGGGAGGACATGGGGTGTCAGGCTAAAGTGTAGTGAAAAACCCAAAGCAGCGGCAGAAAAAACAGTGGGGCTGGGCAGCTGCAACCAGGCTCCTGCAAACAGCTGGGAGATGATCCCTCAGAGGGGGAAGGGGGTCAGGGGTCTGAGTTTTGCCCTTAGGCACCCAAGCAGATGGTAAGGATCCTTTCCAGTGAGATTTGGTGTTGATAAGGTCCCAGTTCAATGGCTGCTCTTATGAGCAAAACCTCACTCATGGTAGGAGAAGCAGTAAAAAATGGAACTCGGTGGTGGCAGCAAATTCTTCCCACAGCAACTGCAGCCCGGCTGTCTCCTCTCCGATCCAAGAGGGAGAGAGTGAGGAGCTGAGCCCAGAGCCTCACCCCCCCAGCCAAAATCTTGCGGTATCTCTACACTTTCCAAGAGAAAGCCCCTAAGCTAAGAGACTGCAGTCAGCTGCACCCTTCCCCCTCCTCCTCCTCTCAGCCACATATTTTGTTTCTTTTAAGTTTAATAGTTATCATCTCTTAGGCAACAAATGGGACAAAATTCCCTGAGAGGAAGAAAAAAAAAGGGAAAAAATCCTAACCTCCAGCAACCAATTACGGGAGCTGATGATCCAGCCCATCATGTGACTCATTATATTCTAGAAGTTTAAAAATCATTTTGAGATCTAAATTTGATGGAGTTTTGGAGGTATTCTAGTTAATGAAAATCCAGTGGCTGGGATGATATTGAACCTTAGCTTATCCTTTTTGTTACAATTCATACAGATACATTTTTCCTATCTGTTGTAACCATGCGCTGCCTTCACACTGACCAGCACATTTCACTTCCAGTCTGCCCTATACTCCTTCTAGGCTTAAAATATCGTGCTGAGTTAGAATGGTTATTTATAGATAACACTGAAAGTGTGTGCTCAATGGTTTGTTGGTGTTTGCAAGCAGAGGGAAATCAAGGAACAATATATAGTGCATATCTGTGGAAAATTACTGTTAGAATAAGGTCTCAAATTACAATTCTTATTCATCGTAAGCTTGGTAATCGTTGTTGAAAGAATGAATTACAATAGACAGATATGTTAATAAACTTGTAAAATTATTATTTAGTGGACAGCATGCACCGAAGTCCTAAATAGTGACTTGAACTTGAAAAGCTTGAACTTCATATTTAATGCATTTCTTTTTGGGATTTCATCACCTTTGGCATAATGGAAACCACCCACATACTTGCTCTTCTATTTAAAATTATCCCTTGTAAGGAATACCCTACAATACAATGGAAGCTGGTCAGTGAAATATATATATTTATACAGGTTGCATATATAAACATGAATCAAATATTATGGGATGGTTGTTGACTCCTCTTGACTGGATATTGCATTAAATTAAAAGATTAAACCCTCTCTCCAGACATGTCTTCAAGCTATTGCATCTGTGAATTGACAGACTGTGAGTGCTGAAAGCTTAAATCTATTGCAACCATGTACTTGACTCCACCCAGAAGTGGATTAAGCCAGGGAATTCAAACTAGCTAGGTTTATGGATAATCTCATTTAGACAAGTAAAGTCTGAGAAAGGCTTCTGTCATTCCTATTCTGGACCTCTTCGCAGAATCATAGAGTCACAAAATACCTGAGTTGAAAGAGGCCCACAAGATCGAGTCCAACCCTTAAGTGAATGACCCATATGGGGATCAAGCCTGTGATCTTGGCGTTATTAGCACCATGCTCTAAATCTGTTTTCGGGAGGCAAATAAGATTTCTGGTTTGCTATGTGTGGATCATTAGAGCTGTGGGAAGCTTGAAGATATTATGGCTTGAGGACCTTACCGTGTTTTCTGTTTGCATCTTATTGTAGTACATATTTCTGCCCTAAAGTTGAGGTTTTTTGATTTTTCAGTCTTGGGTTAGGGTGAGAAGATAAAAGATAAGAAACATAAAATATTCATGTTTCCCCAAATTTCTTGATAATCAGCAATATTAACATGCTTTGCACTGCTAAGATTGCAGAGATTAGCAGTCATTTAAGACTGAAAAGGATTTTAAAATTACAAAATTCTGTTTCAAATGCTTATCCTTCCTCTGATACGTTGTCCAAGACATATTGCTTAGTCTAAATATCTTTTGAAAATTTTTGGGATAAAATCTTGATCACATGAAAATCAGCAAGAATAATTTTCTTAGTGTCCTATAATCTTGTATAAAACTAGATAATATATATTAAGATTAATTTATGTAATTCAAGGTACATAAACTTCACAACAGTGGGAGGAACTACAGCTCAGAATCAGGTAGTCACCATTCCTTCCCTGTAATTTTATTTACCTGCATTTGGAAAGTTAAGAGTCCTTAAAAGATGGCATTTTCTGACTATCCTATTCAAGTAGTAAATCTGCCAACTGGTGACTGGTGGACTGCAAGAAGATATGAGCATTAAGTAGTTAGTTAGTAATAAAAGCAACCTAAATAGTGCCTCTCATCATAAAATAAATTATTGCACATATAAAGAAAATTTGCAAAATACTTGTTGTAGTGGTAATACAGAAATACAAATGCAGTAATTAGAACAGCTTCATAAAATGTATCTACTACTGTAATCAATAACTATGCATGCAGAAACTGAATAGTCTTGTTAATGTTTATATATGTGTTGTGGTTTAGCCACAGCCAGCAACCAAGCACCACACAGCTGCCCAGTCTCTTGCCCAGCAGCAGCATGGGGACGGAATTGAAAATCTAAAAGTGAAAAAACTCATGGGTTGAGATAAAGATGGTTCAACAAGCAAAGAAAAAGTCATGCTCAAGCAAAGCAAAATAAGGAATTATTTCACTTCCTCCTGTGGGCAGGCTGGTGTTCAGCTATTCCCAGGAGAGCAGGGCCCCATCAGGTGTAATGGTTACTTTGTGATTCTGTCCTTAATGCAGCTACTTGTCATTGCTCTCCAGCACCATCAATCACTAGAAAATCATAATGGCAAGTTATTCTAATGCCAAGAAAGGATATGATGTACAATGCTGGAAAGCTTTTATTATGGATTTAAAAATGACTGTGTGTGAAGAAATAGCACAATCAAAATAAGAAGACAAAAGGCAGTGAGTTTCATTAGAAAGGGCCAGAAAAGGCAATAAACAAAGGTTCTTCACTAGAAAACAATATATAGGCCAAAACAACAATAGTCAGTAGGAAAGAAAATAAAATAGAGGGTGATGTACAGAAGATAAATGTGGTCCATTCTTTTGGATATGGTTTTTTTCTTTTGGAGATGTTTTTTTTATCCCATATCTATTTTTGGGTTTGTTTTTGTTTTGTGTCCAGGGTGGTTATTGCCCCACGCCCCCCGCCTCTGGGCGTATTGTGATGGGTGAGAGCTAACCTGGGATTTTCTGTGAGAGTTGAGAGTAAGGGACAGTTGCTTCCTTCTGGTGCGGCAATTTTGTCTCAGCGGCCACGGAGCACAGTCCCTCTGACTAGAGATACTGTTGCCACGTGGCTTTTGCCCGTGTTTTGTTCCCTTCGGCACTGTGACTGGAACTTAGTGGCTCTACTTCTCTGCTGCTTTGGGAGCCCAGAGCCAGTGTGTGCTGCATGGGGATCCAGGAGCACCCTGACCCCTGCCAGGGCCACCCCTTCTGCACAGCCTGACCCAGGGACCAGCAGCCATCGTCAGTAAGCTACCTAGGGGAGTGATTCTCCGCTCAGCTCCGCTGTTCTCTACCACTGCTTCAGGGCTTCTTTCTACATTTTAACCCGACATCCAGACACCCCGTGGCTTCTGGCAGGGCCCCAGAGTCTCTGCTGCCCTTCATTTGTCACCCCAGGTCTGCTTGCCTCTGCCGTTCCAGCTTGCTGCTTCCGAGGTTCCTGCTACAGCCCATTTCGCCATCTGAAGGGGCACTGGGATCGCCTGCCCACCCTGAGTTTGCAAAGGAAGCCCCTTATCTATTTCTTCTGCTGGCTGAGCTGCCATTAACCACGTGGAGAGGTGCCTGAGCTCGTGCCACAGCGCCCCTGCAGCTGTGGGGGAATCATCGCACCCGCCCTGCCCGGCCGGGAGCCAACAGCGCCCCTGCCGGCTGTGGCCCTAACTACAGCAAAGGGGAAAGCCCTTGGCATCCGAGAGAGAGCTGTTACTGGGTTTCTGGTTTTGTTTTTTGTTGTTGTTGTTTGTTTGCCTTGTTTTATATATATAGATCTATAGATATATAAGTAAAGATCTGTTATTCCTTTTCCCATATCTTTGCCTGAAAGCCCCTTAATTTCAAAGTTACAATAACTGGGAGGGAAGGGGGTTATATTTTCCATTCCAAGGGAGGTTCCCGCCTTCCTTGGCAGACACCTGTCTTTCAAACAAGGACAGTTTTGAACTTTAAAAGTTCAAAAGGATATAGACAGATAGACCTTTAATGCTTTTTTTGCCTTTGTCTTCAGCTCCAGAGATGGACTAATGGGGTCCCAGTGCCCTGAGCTGGAGGGCCATGGCTGTGTGAATTAGAAACTTCCAGCTAACCCTGAAGTTGTGGGTGATCTGCTGCTCCAGCTGGATTCCTATAAATCTATGGAACCTGATGAGATTTATCTGTGAGTTCTCCAAGAGCTAGCTGGTGTCATTGCAAAACCTCTTCAATGATTTTGGAATGTTCTTTGGAATCTGGAGAGGTCCCAGTTGACTGGAAGCTGTCTAACATTGTTCCAGGCAAGACCTTGGCAACTACAGGTCTTTCAGTCTCACTTCAGTGACTGATTAAATTATGGAGAAGATTGTCCTGAGAGGTGCTGAAAAACACCTGAAAGATAATGTGTTCATTGTTCTTAGCCAGCATGGCTTCATGAGAGGAAAATCCTGCTTGTCAAGCCTGATTTCCTTTTATGACAAGGTAACCCACCTGGTTGATCAAGGGAAGGCAGTAGATGTAATCTTTTTGGATTTCAGTAAAGCTTTCCATACTGTCTCACATAGTATCCTCCGGGACAAAATGTCCAGCCCACAGCTGGATAAACACAGCATATGATGGGTGAACAGCTGGCTCACAGGCTGGATACAAAGGGTTATAGTGAATGGGTTGACATCAGACTTGTGAGCTGTCACTAGTGGGGTTCCATAGGGCTCCATTCTTGGCCCTGTGTTCTTCAGCATCTTCATTAATGACCTGGATGCAGGACTGGAAGGGATACTGAGTTTGCAGATGATACTAAATTGGAAGGAAATGTTGACTCCCTTGAAGGCAGGGAGACTCTGCAGAGAGACCTTGATGAAGTAAAGGGCTAGGCAATTACCAGCAGTATGAATCTCAACAAAGACAAGTGCTGGATTCTGTACCTGTGATGGGGCAGCCTTGGATGTACAGACATACTGGGCAATGGGATGCTGGAAAGAAGTGCCATGGAAAGAGACCTGGGGATCCTGGTTGACAGAAAGTTGAGAGTCAGCAGTGCCCTGGCAGCCAGGAGGGCGAATCATATCCTGTGGTGCATCAGGGCACAGCATTGCCATCTGGGTGAGGGAGGGGATTGTCCTGCTTTGCTCTGCACTGAGGCAGATTCAACTCAAGTCCTGTGTGCAGCTCTGGTCACTGCAACATGAGAAAGATAGAAATTTATCAGAGACTGTCCAAAGGAGGGCATTGAAGATGGTGAAGGACCTTGAAGAGAAGTTGGCTGAGGTCACTTGGTCTGTTCAGCCTGGAGAAGAGGATACTGAGGAGAAACCTCATTGGTATTTATGACTTCCTCACAAGGGGAAATGCAAGGGCAGGCACTGACCTCTTTTCTCTGGTTCCCAGTGGCAGGACATGAGGGAATGGCCTGAAGCTGTGTAAGAAGAGGTTTAGGTCAGATGTCAGAAGAAGGTTCTCCACCCAGAGGGTGATTGGGCACTGGAACATGCTCCCCAGGGAAGTTGTCCTAGCACCAAGCCTGATGAGAGTTCAAGAAGCATTTGGTTGATACTCTTGGGCACATGATGTGACTCCTAGGGACGGTGCTGTGCAGGGAGTTGGACTCGAAGATTCTTGTGGGTCCTTTCGAACTCAGCATATTCTGTGATTCTCTTATTTTATGTTCTGTGCTGTGAATATGAGATTTAATGCCTTTTTTGTCTTATATGTTTTAGCAAAATTTGTTTCCTCAGAAGTATCTTGCTTTTATATAATGCATGATTTTAGGTGATTCTATACATTAATCGTTTTAAAGTTCAATTCATTTTTTTTCCTCTAAACAGAGTATGAATCCATGTGTAGCATGGCATAATGAGATTCAGGGGTTTTTTAATGCTGATTGTTTGCAATGTAAAAATTTATTTTGAAAGACTTTTGGGATGAGTCATTTTACCTGAGAAATCTTTTATTTCTGCTGGGCAAAGTGAGTTATCATTCTTCCTATACATTTTTCTTCATTACTATTCTAGTGAAAACCTCTGAGTAAAAGTTGTATCAACAGAATAACCCTATTATCTCAACACAGTCCTCATTGCCTCTCATACGTATTTGAGAAATGAATCCAGAAACCCCATATTTAATGCAAATCAACAGCCTTCTTCTTGTGCATAGCTTTGTCAGCATGAGAAGCTTTGTCTTAGATGTAGCTCCATCTACAGCTGCTGTTCACTCCTTCTTTCCCTTTAGTCCAGTCCCTTCTCAGCACTTGTATTTTTTACATTCTCAAGTTTTACAGAAAGGAGCAAGATATGTTTCAATTGTGACATTCTCATGATTTATCATGTGATTCCAGAGAGGGATTGAATACTTCAGGAGAAAGAAAAAACAGCAACCTGATGATAGTCATCTGTCTGTATGCTCTGGAAAACAGTCACACTACTCCACAAGTTAGTGGCTGTTGCCCTTGTGTTTTGTTTAATTAAATGTTTAGCACTTAACCAGGAAGCTAAAACTCTTTGAAAGAAATGGAGTTCTTAGAAGAGAAACCTAATTACCAAGCTATAGGCAAGACTTCCATCTTTCTTGAGTCCACTTTCAAATCCTGAAACAAAATATTCCTTTTATCAAATGCAAATAATGTTTTATCAAGTACAATGTTAAAGCCACCCATGGAATATACAGGAGAATCCCTCTAAGTAAACTCAGAGGAACCCTTCTTTATTCTCCAGTTGTTTGGCATATTTAATTTTCACTAGAGACGACTATCATCTTTAGGTATCTCATTCTTGCCCTTCATTGTGGTAGAATTTAAAGTGTTTAACTCCTTTCATTTCTTTCTCGAAGGAACTTCAGACCTAAACAAATCTTAATGACACTGGGACTTCTTCATTAGATGGCCTCATTGAGAATCGGATTTCTCTTGGTTGCTTGAGAAATGCAGGAGGATAAACCTATGTATTTCAGCAACAATTTCTCTGTCACTCTGTCACCATATACTAAAATGGATTTTCCAGAGACTAGAGGGATTATAGCCATCTTCCCCCGAAATCATTCCGAGTTCAGCATGCACTCTATGATTCATTATATAATGGAGACCTGGCTTCTCACTCTCTCGCCATCAACAGAAGGCGTAAAGCAATCTACATTTTCCCAAAAAGTCAATTGAGAACATTAAAAATAACAGTAGGACAAGCCTGGCAGAAGTTAGTATTTCCAAAAACAGGCTGAACTCCTAAGTCATATAGTTTATGCATCCTAAAATCTGAAGGTGGTGGCAAAACAGATTGTCTGTTCGCTACAGAATAGAGAATTTTTAAGAGCTTCTCAAAAAATAAGCAGAAGCATTATAAGACTAGAGGAAAATGAACATAAATACATTGTTTAAGTAAGGGATTAGTGAGGAGACAAGAAACTGTAGACAAATCTGAGTTATAAACATCCTTCTAATGACAGAAATAAGCTTCTAATGAAAAATAAATAATGTTGAAATAAACCAAAATAAATATTGTTAGTCTAGTCGTCTTCAGCAATATTCAGAGGGGAAAAAAAGAGGCCCATGAAATCATGTTACAGCAGATTAGAAAAGTAAGCGCTGATCTCAGATCAGGGTCATCTTGGTGAGGCATAAAATAATAAATTTACTGAGTAACATCCTTATCTCTCACCCTGTCTTCCAAATGTCTTCATATTTCTTGAAGATTATACTGAATTTCCTGTGATTTCTACATCTCAGTGGCAGTTACACAAATGTGCACACCGGACGGTAAGACCTTATTTTGAAGACCAACTTCCACAGACAATATTTTCATTGCAGAATTAAATTAAATACTCATAGAGTCATTAGGAAATTAGGCATAGTTCACTCAGTTATTTGACTAATAAGTAGCTTAACATTAGGAAAATTAAAAGGGAAAATTAAAAGGGAAAATAGCTTAAATGGTGAAGTTTGAAAATGCCAAAACTTAAATAAGACTCCTGTTAAATCATCCAATTAGAGTAGAGTGATGTCTCCATAACCACAGTGAAAGTGGGACCTCTCTGATGTACAGAGGATACAGTATAATATACAATTGCTGCTATTCTGGAAATTCTTACTTTAAGTTTAATTTAAGGTGATCTATACTGCATTTATTTTAGTGGGAAGGGTTTTTTTTCCCCTTTGTATCAGTATTTTCTCTATTTTTTGTGGACTTAATTGATAGTCTGGGGAATGTTATGAGGCTATGATATCTAAAACAAAGAGTCCTACTTAGGTAGTTATATTTCTTTTCTCAGAAGGATAGTTAGGGCGAGCTTAGTTTAGGCTTAAGTTCATATTTATTCAGCAAAGTACATAGTGATTCTTAAGTCAGTAAGTGTTTAGAGTTGAGCATTGCTTTCGTCTTTCGATGAATGAGTGCTTATACATAAACTCTGTGGTAAAAAAGGTTAGGAAATTACTGTGAAAGGCATGTTCTCTTCTCCCTAACCCACCTTGGTTTAGTAATACATCCGAAAATGCCTTATTTTCAGGATGATGTTTAGTGTATGGCATTGAAAGTAGAATGAATGGAGTATGAAATATTTAATTTAAAATTTATTGTCTCGTTGAGGTATTGAATGCTTGATATTTCAAATAACTTTTATTGTCAGTGTAATTATCTGTGTGGCACAGTGTTTAAAATCTGTGTATTTTATCCTTGTGTATTAATTAGGACAAGACTTTTAATGGACAAGGCTATCCTTGTCCATGAATTAGGAGTTCTCAGAAGAGAAGGGATGACTTTATACCTCCTAGAAGGAATGTCTAGGGCTATTTATTCAGTCAAACCTTTTACATTGTTCTCTAGGATGTCGCCTGAAAGTGGGCACAGAGAAAGCTCTACTATGTGTAGCTGTTTTCTGTCTTAACATAATGACTTTATTACCTCTTCTTTATGTCAGGAACTTTGGAGTAAAGTCTCATAATAAGGAAATGTGGCCGCTGGAAACATTTTTTTGTATTTTCTGCTCCTATAGTTCAATTCCTCTTGTGTTCCAGCAGTCACACAACCTGTTCTGCAAGATATTGAGTCAGTCATGTGTATCATAATCACCAATCATGTTCTATGCAAGGGACACTCTGGCTGGGTGTTATGTACTTTTAATTCATCCAAAAGTCTGGCAAATTGTTTTTCACTGCTGTATGGCAGCATAAAATTATGAACATAAGAATGTGAACATTTGCAAGAGAAAAGGTTTATCCAACCCAGCATCATGTCTCCAACGACAGCTATCAGCCTAGGAAAGAGTAAGAACTTTACATATGCGTACAGTGGTACTCTGTATTATTGTCCTAGCCTCCAAACATTCTGTGACTGGGGATCTCTTTGATGTGGCCTCTCCATGCAATAATTTTTAGAGTCTTCTCAAGTTTTCTCTTTTGACCATGTAAACCTCTAGATTCCACAGGCTGTTTTGTCAAAAGCTTCTAAAGATCTGTGTGCTGTGTCAAGAACCACTTTATTTTTGAATTTGGCCCTTCCTGGCTTTTATGATGTTCCTGGAGTGCTGGAAGAGAACATAATTTCTTTGGAGTGAAACCAAAAATGCTAGAGAAAACCAGAAGTCTAGAGAAAAATTATTTGTTATTCATCAAGCTTACTGCCCAAATCTAATTAAACTATGTCTTCTCTCTTTATAGGGTTTTATGTGTGCATCATCATATGAAGGATTACTTATGATAAATACTGCATCAATCTTGCACTTGGAAAAAAAAAAGACAAAAAATAAATAGTTCTACTGCTATGTTGTAAACATGATTCTTTGCTGACATATGTCATTAGATCTTTCAATGCACAATTTTTGGTCTATTTCCCTGGACACACGGATATTTTAAAATCTAAGCAGTCTGGAAAAATGCCACACTGAGTACTTTTAAGAATGCAGTCATATTTGAGCATATGCTGTAGCTATTCTTAATCCCCTGTACTGGATTCTTCTGAATCAGGGCCTTCCACATCTGTCAAAAAGTTCATTAAACAAAGCCTTGCATTCCCACTGAATTCAGAGCTGGTGGCTATTATTCTTGTGGGAGGTTTTCGGAGAAGGCCCTTCGGGTTTGGGAGATTCAATGCAGAGCAGCTCAACAGTCACCAATGTAACTAAATCACTCTTGGTATGTTTTTATTACAGAAAAGAAGTTACATTCTCTTTGCAGCCTTCCATTTTCTGTTGTTATATGTTAACGATTAAGTCAAGTTACAAACATTCACTTTTGGTTCTGGCACATCTTCAGTCCCCCTTTTTCCCTCCTACACTATGTCTCTCTTTTATGCTCTATGGCCTAGTTTACACCTTCCCATTAAAAAACTTTGCAGAGCACTAACTTAATATTACAATACATGCAAAAACCCCTCAAAAGGTGGGAATTATTTATTCCCATTAAATAATGATTGCCCTTTTTCTTATAGTTTTTATGAATAAAATAGCAACTGAAAAGTATGCTACCTCAGCTGGATATAGGTAGCAGTAAAGAAACAGATACATTCACTAATCTAAAAATCTGCAAGACAGTTGTTATTTCAACACAAAGTACTCTCTGAAGATGTTTTACTGGCACACTTACGTGGTTCCTGTCTACTTGAAATTCATTTAAGTTGCTACATAAGATGAATACTTTTTGAATACTAGTCTTGGATGTTTTTCCTCCTTATCATTTACATATTCTGGGTTTTAATCATAGAATAGAATCCTATTATCATTTAGGTTGAAAAAAGACCTCTAAGATCATCAAGTCCTACTGTTAAATTAGCACTGCCAAATTCACCATTAAACCATTGTCCTCAGTGCCACATCTACATGTCTTTTAAATACTTCCAGAGTTGGAGACTCAACCACTTCCTTGGGCTGTCTAATCCAGTGCTTGACAACCCTTTTGGAGAAGAAATTTTGCTTAATACCAATTCTAAACCTCCAATGGTGCAACTTGAGGCTCTTTTGTCTTGTCTTATTCCTTGTTATTTTGGAGATGAAACTGATCCCTACCTCACTACATCTTCCTTTCAGGTAGTTGCAGAGAGCCTCCTTTTCTCCAGACTAAACAACCCCAGCTCCTTCAGCTGCTCCTCATCAGACTTGTGCTCCAGACCCTTCCTCAGCTCTGTTGCTCTTCTCTGGTTACACTCCAGCACCTCAATGTCCTTTTTGTAGTGAGGGGCCAGAACATAGGATTTGAGATGAGGCCTCACCAGTGCCAAGTACAGGGTCGATCACTGCCCTGGTCCTGCTGTTCCTGATAGGTCCACACGATTGCTGATACAGGCCAGGATGCCTTCTTGGCCAACTAGGTACACTCTGGCTCATATTCAGATGGCTGCCGACCAGCACCCCAAGGTCCTTTTCTGCCAGGCAGTTTTCCAGGATCTCTGTCCCCAAACTGTAGCTCTGCATGGCATTGATGTGACCCAAAGGCATGACCCAGCTCTTGGTCTAGCTGAACCTCATACAACTGGCCTCGGTGCATCAATCCAGCCTGTCCAGACCCTTCTACAGAGCCTTACTTCCCCACTGTGTATTACTTTCCCTTAAATCCTGTTACCCAATAAATTTTTTGTTGGACACTAGTATTGACTTTAGATCTAAGTATTCTCTCTTTAAGAGACTAGTTCCTCTATTACCATGAAATCTAACTATCTAGTAGCAGGGAGGCCACTCACTAGACCAGGTTGCTTAAATTACCATCCAACCTGGACTTGAACACTGCCAGAGATAGGACATTCACAGCTTCTCAGGGCAACCTGTCCCAGTGCGTCACCACCCTGAGTAAAGAACTTCTTCCTAACATCCAAGCTAAACCTCTCCTTTTTCAGTTTAAAACCATTCCGCTTTGTTCTATCACTATCTGCCCTTGTGATCTTCATGGCCCTCCTCTGAACCTGCTCCAACAAGTCCATGTCATTCCTGTTTTGAGAAACCCAGAACAGGACACAGCACTCCAGATGGAGTCTTGTGAGGGCAGAGTAGATGAAGAGAATCATCTCCCTTGACCTGCTGGCTACACTGCTTTTGGGATGCAGTTGGCCTTCCGGGATGTAAACACACATTGCTGTAACATGTCCAGCTTTTCATCCACCAAAACCCCCAAGTCCTTGGCATCATCTCTTTGTACTTATGTCTAGGATTGCCCCGACTCAGGTGTAACACTTGTGCTTGGACTTGTTGTACTTTATGAAGTTCTCATGGGCCCACTTCTCTAGTTTGTCCGGGTCTCTCTGGATGGCATCCTTTCCTTCTGTTGTGTCAACTGCATCACTCAACTTGGTGTCGTCTGTAAACTTGCTGAGGGTGTGCCTGATCTTGCTGTATTTATCATTGATAAAGATATTAAAGATCACAAGGTATGTGAAGATATATTGTTGCTCCTGCCTGTAATGCACTGTGGCTGTCTTAGGGGAAGGCCTGGAAGAGACATCAGCATGAAGCTTTGGAAATCTTGTGTGTGTCCTAACAAAAGTTAGCTTTGAATTTAAAGAGATTAAGTAGAGAAGTTAATCCCTCAATTTAGGGGTTAAATTGAAAATAACTCTAATGTTCTAAGTCTTGAGCATAAATATGATAGTGAATGGATAATAAGCAACTCTGTAGAAAATTGGGATAGGTTTTTTTTTTAATAGTATCTTTTCAATGGTTTGAATTGATTCAGTCAGGTTATAAATTATATCTGCTTCACATATTCAGGACTGGACTAGGTTGGGAAGGGTTGATTAAAAAGAACTTATTTTTTTATGGGATTTGCTTTTTCTTTGTTACACAAAAATATGAAGAAAGTTTCCAAATGTCTAGTTTTATTAGATATGTAATTTTGTCATATTTTAACCAAATGCAACCAGAAAAACAAATATAAAGAGCTGAACATAATAAATAAATATTTTAAATTAAAAAATATTTAAAAAAATATCTGTTCTGAAAGCGATATTTGGAAAAAGGATCACAGATCAAATTTAGTGCCATAAGAATACATTTTTTTTCCAATGGTGAAAGTTATTCACATGCACAACCCCTATATCACATGGAATAAACAACATTTGTCTGTTATGTTCCAAACATAATTATTCGAGTTATAATTGTAAAAGTTTTTGAGCATGCTGGGTACTAAGACATTCTCTCCTGTAGGGTTTTCACCGTTTCTGTACTTCTTTCTGGTCGGACTTTTCAGAGATGGGACTATCACGGTTATACACGATTTATTACTTAAAATAACAAACAAGGTATCAGTCTCAGAGTCTGTGGAGCTTAGTAACAAATCGCCATAATGGAAGATAGTCATGAGTTTCAGGGTCACACAGCAATTTATAACTTTCTGGTCCAATAAGCAATTAACATGAAACTTTGTTTTGACTTGATAACCTATCACCTTTGGTCACTTTTACTGCACTGCGTCAATTTTCTACCAATTATCTGCTAAGTCACGTACACCCATATACTTCTATTATAACATCTAAATTCTTAACTTAAACTATAAAATCACACCACTATACTTAAAATCCTCCACCAAATCACTCAATAAACTTTCCTATTTGTAGCTACAAAAACATAGGTTTGTAGTTCTCTTGCTTGGAATCCATATATCCTGCATCACATCAGCCCAAGTTCTCTCCAAGGGTTGAGGTCAAATCCGTCATTGTCTGTGGAAGTTTTAACCCCTCGGTTTCCTACACTCTCCAATATGCCCTGACTGGGTAAAGACTGTTTTGGGTAAACATCATCATCAGTCTCTAAGACCTTTGCTGGATTCCATGCACAGTCTAGGTCCTCTGACTCCTGTCTCTTCCTTTAAACTTTAATACAGGGACCCTTAAGCATGCTGAGTACCATTTTCTGCCATGAGTAACATCACTAATTTAAGTGCTGATTAACGACAGTGAGAGTTTTGTATTGGCACACCCTAATTCAAGTTAAAGAAACCATCCTTTTTCAAAAGCAGTTAGGCACACATTGAAAATGCCAACGTTTTCCTATGAATGCATTTCCCTGTTTTTTTTTCTGAATCTGGAAACGTAAAAGAAGATCAAATGGTAAAGTCATTGTCTCTTAGTAATAAAACTCTAGTGAGTCAACAGGACTGTTATTTTGTAGCTGAGCTTGTAGGTAGTGGTACTTAAGGCTGATACATTAATTTTTTCTATGGCTATCTCTTTATTTCCTATCGTATTTATTTTTGATGTTAAAATATTCACTGTTAATATTAAAATTTCCCTAAAACTGGAATATATACAAATGTGTATGTGTGTGTGTGTGTTTAAGGTCATAGCTTTCATTTGCCTTTGTTCATCAATAGTAAAAGAAAAAACCATCAAACTAATATCGTGTGTGAATGAATTCTTGTGCATGTTTTTGGTATCTAGAAACAGATTTCTTGAATCAGTCATGCACAAAAATATATGTTTTACAATACCTCTCTATTAGTGCATCAGATATAGCTAACATACGTACTTTTTAAAATAAGGATCTACTTTTATCAATATCCAAAACTATGCAGCTATAGGAATAAGAACATGTAAAACTAAATTTCTACTTCCTCACTAATTCACCACTACTAATCACTGTAGGTCGTCATTCTAATCTCTATTCTGGATGTGATTATGAAGAGTAAAACTGGAGTAAATATGGCACTGGACATGTTGGCAGGCAGTTTAGGCTTTCTTCTTAGCAGCTCCATGGACTTACTTCATACTCCTGGACAAATAACTGATTTTCTCTACGCCTCTATTCTTTTTCCTATTTGTGTTGTTTCTTCTATCTTATGTCATGAAATCTTTGAAGAATGTCTCTTACTTTTTTGTGAAGTCAAAAACCAAATGTGCTTTTTTGTGAAGTTTGTGAGGTCAAAAACCAAATGTGCTTTTGATTTTAAAATCATCTTGAAACACAGTTGCTCTACAGTTGCCTTTCCTATAAAATATGTGATAATTTATATTTGTGGTGATGCTGATTCCTAATTTTAGAATAGGATTAAGTTCCTCTGTGCTCCTCAATCACTTTGTTGGTTTAACACATATTCACACAAAAATAATTTGCTTCTGCTTTTTTTTTATATGTATAAAACATACCTATATCAAGATTTTCAGAAACTATTTTCATGGACTTTTCTGAGACAGCTTGTTAAGTTAATGGCTTTAGACATATTTTATGAAAAGTATTTCTTATTTTAAATTACCATTCAAGTGAATCTTTCTTCCTTCTAGATTGTTCTTGTCCTCATTACAAAGGTACTGCATTCCCTTAATTTCAGTAGTTAAAATAAGTGATTAAAAATAATTTTGAAGTCTTTTTAAACTGAGCTTTCTTTTCTTCACTGAGCATTTTCACCTTGCAGATTTCATTTTAATAAGTGTGCTGCAGCCATCATTCACATCTGTTCCAAATTTAAAATATCTTTAAAATACTATTAACTAGTTTTGCAGCCTGTAGGTATTTCTCAGTTTTGGTCTTTATTTGAGTTAACACGTTGTTTAGTAAGATGTATTAGACACTGCTCTGGTGCCATCAGAAATTTTTATTTTTCCTTCTTTGGAAAATACAAGTAATGAAAATACTGTCATACAAAAAAGTCCTTACAACTCTTTCATCACTGAATTTTTATTTTCTATCATGTGCACTAAATTTTTTTAGGTGAGTACATAAGGTTTCTGTAAAAGATTAATACAAGAGCTTAGATGCAGACTCATTTGTACTGACGTTTTACCAGTTTCCAGGAAGTGATCTACTGTTCCTTTTTTCCTTTGTCTCTTGGTAATTATGGATGTAATCCAAAGTACACTGGAAGTTAATGCCCCTTCTGTGAGACAGTTGCATGGAATGAACCCAGTGATCTAATAGGTCTTTCACATGTCTAATTACCTCGCTCCTATGAATTCCAGTCCCATGCTGAGGTCTACTAGGTAGTCTCTAAATGGACTAAATAGCTGTAAGCTATTATTTTTCTTGAAAACAAGACCTTGAGACATTTAAACTCACAGCAGTGTATTATTAATGACAAATCTGGCATATTATCTCCACAAGATCAAAAACTGGCACTAAATTATTTACTTAATTAGTCAGTGGTACATTGTCATGATCCATAGTGAGGCGCTCCTACGTACTCCATTGTGGAAGCCGACAGCTGTTCAGAAGTGTCACAGACATCAACTTGGACACAATCGCTATATAGCCTTGAGAACTTGGTCTGTAACCATGAGAAGCTTGGCATCAACAAGAAGCAAGAACTCAAAACAACAGATTAAGAAAACACGGTTGCTCTAGGGAGGCTGTTATTTGCTTAGATTAGTTTTAGATGGGTGTTAGTAGCAAGCACGTTTGTGGGGTGTTAACATAGAAGCCAATGGGGACACAGCACAAGAGCCAATAAACTGTATAAAAGGGGCTTTATAGAATAAAAGATGCTTTTGCCATTGCCTGGAGTTATCAGTGTATATACGTGCTGTGACCCGCCTCAACAGCGACACTCCATGCATTTCAAATGGAATATGAATGGATGCGTCATTCACATTTGTAATCTCAAATGGAAATATCTGTATGCCAGTTGTGAACATTTGGGTTTTTTGATCATGGGGCAACTTTTACAGCACCTGGCCTGCTGGAGCCAGATGGGCTCCATCTGTCTATCAAGGGCAAAAGGATCCTAGCCCATGAATTGGCGGGACTGATTGAGAGGGCTTTAAACTAGGTTCAAATGTGGAAGGGGATGTAACGACGCTCTCCAGAAACAAGCCCAAGGGTGGTAAGCCAGAATCAGGGGTGAAATCAGCAGCCCAGCTGAGGTGCATGTACACTAATGCACGCAGCATGGGTAACAAACAAGGAGCTGGAAGCCATGGTGCAGCAAGAAAGCTATGATGTAGTCGCCATCACAGAAATGTGGTGGGATGACTCACATGACTGGAATGCTGCGCTGGATGGCAACAAGCTCTTCAGAAGAGAAAGGAGAGGGAGAATAGGTGGAGGGGTGGCTCTGTATATTAGGGAGGCTCTTGACACCATGGAAATTGAGATTAATGATGATAAGGTCAACAGCTTATGGGTAAGAATCAGGGAGAAGGCCAACAAGGCTGACATCCTGGTGGAAGTCTGTTACAGACCATCCAAACAGGATGAAGAGGTGGATGACTTATTCTACAAGCAGCTGGAGGACGTTTCAAGATCACCAGCCGTTGTTCTTGTAGGTGACTTTAACCTGCCAGCTATCTGCTGGAAACTCAACACAGCAGAGAAGAGGCAGTCTAGGAGGTTCTTAGAGTTATGGAAGACAACTTGTTGCAGCTGGTGAACGAGCCTATGAGGGGAGGGACTATGCTAGACCTGCTGTTTGCAAACAGAGAAGGGCTGGTGGGAGATGTGGTGGTTGGAGGCCATCTAGGGCACAGTGATCATGAAGTTATAGAATTTTCAATATTTGGTGAAACAAGGAGGGGCATCAATAAAACTTCCACACTGGACTTCTGGAGTGCAGACTTTGGCCCATTCAAGAGACTTATTTGGGGATTACCTTGGGAAGCAGCCCTTAAAAACAAATAAGTCCAGAAAGAATGGATATGCTTCAAAACAGAAATCTTGAAGGCACAGGAACAGACTGTCTGTGTGCTGAAACATGAGACAACGAGGAAAATGACCAGCCTGGATGAGCAAGGAGCTTTTGGAGGAACTAAATAAAAAAAAGAGGGTGTATCACCTTTGGAAGGAGGCTCAGGTGTCTCAGGAAATGCTTAAGGGAGTTGCTTGGTCATGTAGGAAAAAAATTAGAGAGGCAAAAGCCCAGTTAGAACTCAGTCTGGGCACTTCCGTGAAGGACAATAAGAATATTTTTAGAAATACATTAATGGCAAAAGGAAGGACAAGGACAACCTCCATTCTCTATAAGATGTGGAAGGGAATTTAGTAACTAAAGATGAGGAAAAGGCAGAGGTACTTAACACCTTCTTTGCCTCAATTTTCAACAGAAAGACAGATTGTCCTCAGGACAACTGTCCTGGGCTGGTAGTCAGGGGTCAGGGAGCAGAATAACCACCCTGTTATCCAGGAGGAAGCAGTCAGAGACTTGCTGAGCCACTTAGATGCTCACAAATCTGTGGGACCAGTTGCGATTCCTCCTAGGGTGATGTGGGAGCTGACAGATGAGCTTGCGAAGTTGCTCTCCATCATTTACCATCCGTCCTGGCTCAGTGGGGAGGTCCCAGATGACGGGGAGCTAGCCAGTGTGATGCCCATCCACAAGAAGGGCCAGAAGGAGGATCCAGGAAACTATAGGCCTGTCAGCCAGACCTCGNTCCTGGGCTGGTAGTCAGGGGTCAGGGAGCAGAATAACCACCCTGTTATCCAGGAGGAAGCAGTCAGAGACTTGCTGAGCCACTTAGATGCTCACAAATCTGTGGGACCAGTTGGGATTCCTCCTAGGGTGATGTGGGAGCTGACAGATGAGCTTGCGAAGTTGCTCTCCATCATTTACCATCCGTCCTGGCTCAGTGGGGAGGTCCCAGATGACTGGGAGCTAGCCAGTGTGATGCCCATCCACAAGAAGGGCCAGAAGGAGGATCCAGGAAACTATAGGCCTGTCAGCCAGACCTCGGTGCCTGGCAAGATTATGGAACAGATCATCTTGAATGCCACCACATGGCACCTACAAGATGGCCGGGGAATCAGACCCATCCAGCATGGGTTTAGGAGGGGCAGGTCATGCCTGACCAACCTGATCTCCTTTTATGACCAGGTGACTCTCCTGTGGACGCAGGGAAGGCTGTGGATCTCCTCTACCTGGACTTCAGCAAAGCCTTTGGCACTGTCTCCCACAGCATACTCCTGGAAAATCTGGCAGTCCATGGCTTAGAAAGGTGCACCCTTCACTGGGTTAAGAACTGGCTGGATGGCCGGGCCCAGGGAGTGGTGGTGGATGGTGTTGCCTCCAACTGGCAGCCAGTCACTAGTGATGCCCCCCAGGGATCAGTGCTGGGGCCAGTCCTTCATTGATGATCTAGATGAGGAGATTGAGTCCACCATCAGTCAACTTGTGGATGACACCAAGCTGGGAGCATGTGTTGATCTGTTGGAGGGTAGGAGGGCTCTACAAAGGGACCTGGACAGGCTGGATAGATGGGCCAAGTCCAACTACATGAAGTTTAACAAGTCCAAGTGCCGAGTCCTACACTTTGGCCACAACAACCCCCTACAGCACAACAGGCTGGGGACAGTGCCTGGACAGTGGCCAGGCAGAAAGAGACCTGGGGGTACTGGTCGACAGCCAGCTGAACATGAGCCAGCAGTGTGCCCAAGTGGCCAAGAAGGCAAGTGGCATCCTGGCCTGTATGAGGAATAGTGCGGCCAGCAGGACCAGGGAAGTCATTCTTCCCCTGTATTTGGCACTGGTGAGGCTGCACCTGGAGTACTGTCTCCAGTTATGGGCCCCTCAGTTTAGGAAGGACATTGAGATGCTCAAATGCATCCAGAGGAAGGCAACAAGGCTGGTGAAGGGCCTGGAACACAAGCCCTATGAAGAACAGCTAAGGGAGCTGGGTTTGTTTAGCCTGGAAAAAAGGAGGCTCAGGGGAGACTTTATCACCTTCTACAATTACCTGAAAGGTGGTTGTAGCCGGGTGGGGGTTGGTCTTTTCTCTAGGCAACCACTGAGAGATCAAGAGGACACAGTCTTAATCTGCACCAGAGGAAGTTTAGGGTAGACATCAGGAAAAAGTTCTTCACTGAAAGAGTGATTGGGCACTGGAATTGTCTGCCCAGGGAGGTGGTAGAGTCACTGTCCCTGGATACATTTAAAAAAAACCTGTGTGCATGTCACTCAGTGCCATGGTTTAGTTGATGAGGAGGTGTTAGGTCATAGCTTGGACTTGATGATCTCAAAGGTCTTTTCCTACCTAGTTCATTCTGTGATCCTGTGCATCTTTCATCCTCCCAGTAGAATTAACATTTAATGAGAATAATTCTTCAGTGTTTTCTGAAAGGCTCAGGATGATATTTCTAATATTGCTTGTTTGCTCTTGACAACATGTAAATTAGTTCTCAGCTCACAAGAGTCTTAAAAATTCCTGCTGGATATTCAGAGATCTTTTGTATAAACAATTAATTTGTTGTCTTTAACCCTCTTGTTCTCTCTGTGATGAGAAGGACAAATAAGGGCACTGCAATTGACGACAAAGATTTGCAATTGACAACAAAAATTTGCAATTGCTCTGCAGTGAAGAAATCAAACCATTTTCTTCTCTTCAGTCTGCAGGAGGAAGAGTAGATAACTGAAAATCTAATGTTCTTTACATTCGGGTAAAATGCAGTCCAGGTGAAGCTCAAGCAGGGAGACTCTGTAATAAAATGTTGGCACGTAAATAACACGATTGAAACTCTCATATATGAAGTTTATCATTAACTTTTCCTTGTCCAAGAATACATTACTCTAGCAATTAAAGCAAGAGAACTGTGAAGTGTGCACATTGAAGTGTTGTTATATTCCCTCCCCCTACAAAGGTGTTCCAAGTGGGCTTAATATATTTGGATGCTGAAAGACTTTTATCTCTTGCTCCTGCTACCAGGAATAAAATACTCAAGGCTATACAGGTAGTACTGAGAGAAAAAAATATTTTCTGTTCTATTCAACCAGCTTTATTAATAAAGCTGTCATATTAAAAATGTTTAAAATCAAAACAAAATTTTAATAGATTCAGAAATTTAATATATCATAAGATAAAAATAATTCCTAGTGAAGATAAGTCTCATCTGAAAAAGGAAGGAATCTGAATCTGTTGATCAAGTTTTGATTATTTGTGAATCTGTTAGTTTTGCTCCATGTAGAGCTATGTAAAGCTGTAGACTCCTTGGGGTAGTTTGGTAGCCTAAAGAAGGATATGAGTTATACTATCTATTTATAATGCCCTGCCATTTCAGAACATAGGAGCAAAAAGACCTTTTATCTCCTACTCATCTTTTCTTTTTTTTTTCTTCTTTTTTTTTCCCTTTTTATTTCAGGGGAAATTTTTCAAATACAAAGTATTCACTGCCACAAGGTAACTAGTAGCTTTGTATCTGAGGATAGATCCCGTGAGATGCAGATGCACAGGTCCTGTCAGACTAGGGTCCTAGGCAGAACTGTTCAGGCTGAAGAACTGTAACTATTCATGAAAAAGAATACTTTTCATTTTCTCATCCTTTAGGAGTGAATTGCCAAAGCTGATGCATTTGCACTTGGGGAACAAGTGACCATAATGTGCTCCCCATCCTGGTCCTTGAGTCGTCTGTGCTGCACTGTGTTTAATGCTAATTGTGTTACAGATATCTAAGCACCATTGCAAAGTCTGCAACACAAAATCTTTTGTTCTTAATAGAGAAATTCTGATGGACTTGGGAAGCCTTAACTCTGAGTACTTAGTGACCGCACAAGGTTTTAGTGAAGATAAATTAGCACATGCTGACAAATTGGTTCTACAAAAAGTTCCTAACTTCGTCAAGAAGGTTAGACTTTGAGAAACAAACTTGTGTTATATATTGCAGTCTGGGTTGCACAGTTTATATGCCTCCTTGTGCAAGGAGCTCTTGTTCTTGGGGAAAATAGTCTTCTGTTGATGCTTGGTCAAGGTAGTACACCTTTGTTATGCATCAGCTAGCAGAATGCCACTGATTGTAATCAGTAATAAAGGCTAGCTTAAGGACTTCTTTCTCATCGCCAAGTGAGTTGCTTCATAGAACGTCCAAAAGAACAAGCAAGAATAAAAACAAGATGGAGAATAAGCACAAAGGGCTTGTAGCTGAGACTTACCAAGAAACTTTCAACAGAACGTGTTCTGTTTTCCTAGAATGGCAGAAAATACTTCCTGGAATGCTGAAAAAACTGGAAGATCTCTATAAATTTCTTACTACCATCAAAAAGCAGCAACTGAAAATCTATATGAAGTATACAGTTGTTTTTCACGCCATCTTTATAAAAGGATCCATGTCGAATGACTTGAGAACGCCTTAAATGTTTAATAACAATGTGAACCACTAGATGGGATTCCCCTTGAAATAAATAAAACCTCCCTTCTCAAACGTGAAAATATTCCTGGAGAATTGTTTTGTGCATTCCTTCCAAAGCAGGACTTCTAAAACTAAAACATATTCAGTTCAAGCGTCATTCTAACTGCTTTTTTAGACTGTTTTGTTGCAGTATCCAAGGAAATGCAAATATAGATGCAGTACTACTTTGCCATCTAATATCCTTCAATTCATTCAATCCGAACATATTTCCCCTGGAATGATGTCCTAGTAACATTTACTGGCGGTTCAAATAAGACATGCTGGCTAATGGTTCAGAATCAGGTTATTTTGCCCATCCATTCTGTTTTAGAGTGGCTCTTTGACAGCAGGGAATGGTGGTTAAGCACCAACACCTTTTGCGTCCTACTAGCCAATAAATCAATACTGTCCCACCAACATTTTTTTCTTTTTTTTTTCTTTCTTTTAACTTGTAGTCTAAAACATATTCCTAAGCAATTTCCTTTCACAGGCCAGACTCCAGTACAAAAAAGGCTTGCAAGATGTGGAATTCAGTTCAACAGAAGCTGGCAGTTACAACACAACAAACCAAGTTTTGTTCTTGTTCTCATAGATGGGAGGTAGTACTGTGTGAAATCATAAGCACCCACTCTCAGGAAAGTTGAGGGTGCTTGGCTCTTTGCCTTTCAAAAATCCTTAAAGGATTTCATTAGCTAGAGTCAAGTTGTTGTATATATATTAGTGTAACAAGCTGGAGTCAATAAGACTCCTGTCCAAAGCCACTGAAGTAAATGTTAGTGTTAGCCCTGAATTTAATTGGATTTGAACTGATGCTTAAAAGAGGAATACACAGAAATATGTTAATTTTAAATGTGTTTTCCAGCTGTCCATTTTCATTATATCCTTTGTTCATATGTCGAAAGTTTAGCCTTTGAACTCTGTAGGTTTTTAGAGATGATCTATTATAACTGAATTGGTTGTTTATGGGTGTTTTTGCATTCATTTTTACTCTGTCTCAGTGGTCCAAATTGTGTCCTTCCCTTTGTTGCAATAATGAGCAACGCAGAGTCCCCAGCAGGTGCAAAGGAGAGCCCCTTTATTGCAAAAACCTGGCCTTTTTAAGCAGTTAGCTGGTTATCTGTTTACATAGTTTTAAGGCACAACCAACGTAATTCAACTAACCACCATACACCTTGATGTGAGCACGCGATGGTCATGCAGCATGTTTTTCTACCCCTAATTCAGCTGTGTCTCTTTCCCACAGTCCTTTTCTACTTAGCCGAAGTAACAGGCCTGAGCCATGATTTTACAAAGGCAACAAGGCCTTCACGCAGCATCTCCCTCTTTCTTTGTTTTTTGTGATAAGGGTTCGTGTACTCTAACGCCAAAACAGTCTGCACCTGTAA
>VZTD01001149.1:1685-23568 GCA_013397725.1 Rhagologus leucostigma | reverse complement strand
CCCGCGTTCCGCCTCACCGGGCCCTCCCCCGGGCTCGCGTTCCGCCTCACAGGGCCCGCGTTCCGCCTCACCGGGCCCTCCCCCGGGCTCGCGTTCCGCCTCACAGGGCCCGCGTTCCGCCTCACCGGGCCCTCCCCCGGGCTCGCGTTCCGCCTCACAGGGCCCGCGTTCCGCCTCACCGGGCCCTCCCCCGGGCCCGCGTTCCGCCCGGGGGTTGCGGCTCTGTCCCAGGCTGCCCGTCCCGGTCCCGGCGGTTCTGCGCTGGGGCAGTCGGTGACCGCGGGCGAGCCGGGACCCTCCTCTCGCTTCACCGGGGTTTAAACCCTTTCCCGGCCCTTGAGGGGCCCGTGGAGGAGCTGCCGCTGCCCCCCGCTGTCCCCGCCCGGGCCTGGGCATGCGGGAGCCCGAATACCCCGGCGGAGGGGCCGGGACCCCCCGAGCCCCATCCCGGTGCCTCCTGCTCCGCCTGGGCCTCCCGGGGCACCGGGACCGGGCAGGACCCTTCGTCTGTCCCTCCTTTCCTTCCCCGGGCAGCAGAACCGGTTCTGCCCGAGGCCTCATGTGGGTCATGTTTGTTTTCCTCATTCCAGGTGCCGGAACAAACACTGTCCAAGGATTTTCGGGAAACACCTGCAGCCCTTTCCCCTTCCCTGACCCGCTTTCGGGAATTCCCTGCAGCTCCTCAGGAATTCCCGAAAGCAGGTGCCGTGTCGCCTCTTCCCAGGTCTCAGGCAGCCCCTCCGCGTGCCGGGGACCCTTGGGAACGCTTTTCCCTCCGTCCAGCCGCACCGCGGCCTCCCCCAGGGGCGTGGGTGCGTGGCACCGGTCACACAGCCCCGTGCCCGGCCCGCCTGTGCCCAGGTGCTGCTCACTCAGCTGTTGTTTATCGGCAGCCAGCTGCGGAGGGGGTTATTGCTGCCCCCGGCAAGGCCGATAAGGCCGGATCGATGCCGCGGGACGATCCACGCCGCACGTACCCGGGAGATCCGCGGCTGCCGAGCAGAGTCCGGGCCCGCGCGGCCGCGGATCAGCGGAGCCGCCGCGGCTCCATCGGCGCCGGCCGGTGGGGCCACATCAAAGCGGGTTAATGGGGAATTAATTAGTGATTGGGAGATGCCGCAGCCTTTGAGGTGCCTCGGAGCGTCCTCGGGAACTCTGCTCTGGGCGGAGGGGAGGGAGGGAGGGGACACCCCTTAAATAGGGAGGGGTCACCCCTCAGCACTGAGTGGGACGCTGCCCCAGGATCCACAGAGCGCGGCAGGAGCCATGCCCACCAAACCCAGCCCTGGCTGCGAGCTGGGTGAGTACCCGACCGCCCCTGGGAGCTGGCATCACCCCCCAGCCCAAAACCCCTGGGATTTGGGGAGTTTGGGCAGTTTCCCAGCTCCAGGCTGCCTGTGGGGTCAGTCACACCTGGTTTCAGGTAGGGAGCAAGGCCACCAGTTGGGTTATTCCCATCTCCAACACCCACACTGTCGGGTCAGGGCTGAGGGTGAATCCGCGGTGGTGGAGTCTCCCATCTCCCGGATTTCTCCTCGTTTTTCCAGGACTCGGTCATTTAGCAACACCATTAGCGATGCCAAGCCGCTCCTGCCCGGTGCTGCACCCCATTCCCAGTTAAATCCATGGGCTTGGTCCTCAGGAAGGAGGTTGAAATAATTACCCCAATTATTCCATTCTGGGAATGCCCAGAGGAGGAGGAATTCAGTGAGGGAGCAGCGTTTCCCTCTGGAAAAACCAACAGCAAACCAACCCAGAGCCCTGTCAGGCCTCTCTCCCCAAAACCATTCTGGGACAGCCACATGGGATGAGGGACAGCCAGCACTGTCCGCAGCAGAAGTCAGGGAACTGGGGCAGAAATTGGGGGTTTTGGCATGAAAAGCGGTGCCAGGGCAGGCAAGGTCCCAGCAGAGTTCCGGGGCTCCCAATGGATCCGCGTTTTGTGGTGGAATGAGACGCTGTTGGGAAGAGCTTGGAGCAGGGGCAGGGCCCGGTGGGCTGCAGGCTGAGGGGGGATCACAGAGTCAGGGAATAAACTGAGCTGGAAGAGACCCACCAGGATGATCGAGTCCAGCTCCTGGCCCTGCACAGACACCCCAGCAATCCCACCCTGTTCCTGGGAGCGTTTTCCAGACACTCCCGGAGCTCTGGCAGCCTCGGGGCCGTGCCCATTCCCTGGGGAGCCTGGGCAGTGCCCAGCACCCTCTGGGGGAAGAACCTTTCCCTGACATCCAGCCTGACCCTGCCCTGGCACAGCTCCAGCCGCTCCCTTGGGTGTGCCCCCACCCACCGCGGGGCCTGCACGGGGGTCTGGAGACCCTTCTGGGGCCTCACTGGGGCTCAACCCCCACACCAGGGCCCAGGGCCTGTCTTACTGGGGTCTGCACTGGGGCGCAACCCCCGCATCAGGGCCTGCCCTACCGGAGTCTGCACTGGGGCCATGTCCCCTGCACTGCGGGACCGGGGCCCCACACTGGGCCTTGGGGCCCTGGCTGCAACCCTGGGGCCACGCTGGGGCTCAGCCCCCCCTCAGCGGAGCCCCGGGGCTCTGCCCCCCACCCCAGGACCCACATCTGGGCTCAGGCCCCACCACGGGGGTGCCTTGCGGCCCCTCGCACCCCCACACCGGGGTCCCGTCCCGCGCACGGCTCGGCCCCGCCGCCCCGGAGCCCNTGCCTTGGGGGTGCCTGGGGGGTCCCCTGGATGTGCCGCGGGACCCCTGGGGGGGTGGGGTGGGGTTCATGAGGGGGCCGTGGAGCCGCTGCCCTCAGCCCCCGGCCCCGCGGCACTGCCCGCACCCCCCCCCGGGGCTCGGGGTCCCCCGGGTCCCGGTGACCTTGGGGTGTCCCGGGGGTCCCAGCGTGGGGTGGCGGCACCGAGTGTGGTCCTCTACTCTCCCTCGGGGTTTGGGGGTCCCCCAGCCTCGTCCCTCGTCCTTCTGACGTGCTGGGGGTGCTGGGGCTCTGTGCGAGCACAGCCATGGAGCCCCACGGAGCTCGTCCTGCCGGGGCTGAGGCACCCGGACGGTGCCCGTGTCCCCTTGTCTCCGCCGTCCGGTGTCCCCGGTCTCAGCTCCAGTACCTCCCGGAGGGGAGGCTGAGCCCGGCCGGTGCCGGAGGCTCCTGGAGCGGCTTGGGGAATGTCGCTGTGACCCGGCGGGGCTCCGCGCTCCCGGCTGGCCTCCCGCCGGAGGGGCCGGCCCCGGCCAAGGTCCACGCGCGGCTGTGGGTGCAGGTGCTCAGAGCGGGGTCTGCTCCCTGCCGTGGCTGCCCCGTCCCGGTCACGGCCAGGGGAACTGTGACTCCGGAGCTGTGGGAGGGCGAGACGCTGCAGCCAGCAATAGGATAGCGGCTCCGTGTTTTCGTGGGCTGGACACGGTTTGATTAATTACAGGCGATGAAAATTCTCGGAGTCTCAGGTGTGCGTCAGCTGCCCTGTCCCACGCTGGAAACAATGGGGCTGGCTCCTGAACGTGGGAGCTGGAGCAGGCTGGGAGGGGAGCTGCTCCTCCCTGCCAGGAGGTTGTTTCTGGGTGTGGGAATAACTAGGTCACTCTCCATCTCTCTTGGAGAGGACACCTGGGTGAGTAGGGCAGGGTTGGCTCCCCGTGCCCTCCTGAACCCAGGGCATCTCCCAGCTCCAGAGCGTGGGATGGGCAGGGAACAAACTGGTCCGACCTGCTCAGGGGTGGGCAGGTGACCTGTCCCGGTGTCCCAGGAGCAGAGCCGAGGTCACCGCTGCCTTTATCCTCTCGTGTCGTGGGCAGGAGTGGGACAGAGCAAGGAGGGAGGAATCCCGCAGAGATGGATCCCACAGGGATGGACCCCGCAGGGATGGACCCATCGTGCTGTGCCCCAGGGTGATCCCCCAGGTCCATGCAGAGGACAAGGTTTTCCAGGTCCCGGACCTGGTGGTGCCAGTGCCTGCAGAGCAGCGGGGCCACATGGGAGGTGGTCAGCAGGGTGGAATCAGGGAATCGAGCTTGGAAAAGCTCTCTGAGATCATCCAGTCCAACCATTACACCAGCACCAGTCACCACCCAGTTCACTGGGATGGCAAGTGGCCACCCAGGCTGTGTGCACTGGTTTGGGGTATTGTGCCCGGGGCTCCCGGTGTGACATCCCCTGGAAGGGCTGGACCAGAGGGTCAGTGACCAGGGGAAGGGCTCCCAGTGCCACCAGCTGAGGAGTTGGCAGTGTCACCAGCCTGCAGGGTGTCTGTGCAAGGAGCAAAACAAGATCAGCTCCAAAACAGCCCCAAAGGCGCGGATCAGAAGAATCTGTAAGGATCCTGTCTGCCCTGCAGAAACCAGCCCAGCTCAAAGCCCCACATCAAAGGCACGGCCTCAATGGCAGGAACCGCTCCCAGCACGGGGCCAGGCTGCTCCTGTGTCCTTTGGGGAGGAGCAGGAGGAGGATGAGCCCACGGCTGCTGGAAGGACCCGTCGGAGTGGGTTTGGTGGTGAAGGAAGGGTGGGGGTAGAACAAGAACCCCATTGTTCCTTGTTCATTGTTTGCTCCACACACACGTGGGGAAGGCCTGGACAGCAGCACCCGTGTCCTGGCGGGTTTGTGTGGTGACCTCGTGATGTCGGCTCAGGGCTTGTTGTGTTCCAGGGAATCTTTCCCTCGGAAGGGGCTGCCTGGCCCGGTGTGGTGCCAGACTCAGCAGTGGGGGCACAGTGGAGGCAGAGCCTGGCGAGCCCACGCCTGGGGCTGGACATGAGCCCAGGTGGGCAAGGAGGCCACAGGCACCTGGCTTGTGTCAGCCAGAGTGTGGCCACTGGGACCAGGGCAGTGCCCGTCCCACTGTGCTGGGCACTGCTGAGGCCCCACCCTGAATCGTGGGGTCAGTTTTGGGTCCCCAGTGTGGGACACGGAGGGGCTGGAGCGTCTCTGGAGCTGGGAATGGAGCTGGGGAAGGGTCTGGAGCAGCAGGAGAGGCTGAGGGGTCTGAGGGGGCTCAGCCTGGAGAGAAGGAGGCTCAGGGGGGACCTTCTGGCTCCCCACACCTGCCCACGTGGGGCTCAGGCTCTGCTCCTAGGCGACAGGATGAGACAAAAAGTGTCCAAGGGAGGTTTGGGTTAGATTTAGGGAAAATTCCTTCATGGAAAATGCAGCCCGTGTGCCCCATGTGTGCTCACAGCGTCTCCTCTGGGTGAGGGGAACTGGAGACGCATTCCCTGAGCCGAGTGCGGGTCCAGCCCCCAGCCCAGCAGCTGCTGGGGCAGATAAGGGGCCCTGCCCGCTCCCGCCCGGGCTGGGCTGGGTCTGGGGGCAGATATGAGGTGGGTCCGTAACGAACATTCTCCCCAAGACCGTCCTCCTCGCTTCATCACGGAGTGAAGCTCTGGAGGGACTTGCTGCCAGGGTAAGGTCATTCCTCCTGGATCATGCTTTGGAGAAGAGTTGGCTTATTGCTAAACTTTAGTGGTTTTTTGTTTTTTTTTAATGGAAGCTGTGATGTTTGGTGCTTAGAAAAGAAGGAAAATGTTGTGTGAGAGGTGAGAGCTGGAGTTCACTTATCCTGAACCCCTGGCTGATGATTTCCTTTACATCCTCACTGAACCAATATTCCGTTGTTTTATGGAAATCTCCCGTTCAAACCTGATGGAATTTGACAAGGATTTGGCTTTACAGCCCAAAGTCGGTGCTGAGGGACTTTGGCTTGTCCTTGGGGGGTTGAGCTTCTGGAGCCCAGAGGGTGCCAGCTTATCCCCAGTTCCCTCCTGCTCCATCCCCAGTCCCTTCCCAGTTCCCAGCTTCTTCCTGCTCCATCCGCTGGCCTGTCCCTCATCCTGCTCCCCTTCTGCTCCATCCCCAGCCCCATCCCAGGTCCTGGCTCATTCCTGCATGGGTTGAATTTAAACCCAGGCCTTGATGAAGGAGTTAAACCTGTCCTTAACCCACTTCCCACTGCCTGGGGGGCTGGGAGGGGCTTGGGGAGTGCTGGAGGGGTTTGAGGGGCGCTGTGAGGATTTGGGAGTGCTGGGAAGGGGGGGATGAGATGTGGTTTCCACATCAAGGGAATTCCCCGCTTGTTTCCCTGGCCGGAGTTTCACAATCAGCTCCAGCCGCCTGCGGACACTCCTGCCACGCCGGTGCCCATCAGGCCTTCCGTGGGCAGAGCAGGGCGACTTTTTTAGCAGGTCCCAGCCCAAATTCCCTCTCCCATCCCTGCTGAGACCCTCAGAGCTGGAAAAGAGCTCAGGAAGTGATTCCATCCCTGTCAGGTTTCTCACAGCTGAAAAAGAGCCCGGGAAGTGAATCCTTCCCTACCAGAGCTGTTGGCTCTCCCTGCTCTCCTGCCAGCTCTGATTTTCCTTCCTGACAGGATTTTTCCCTTCTCCACAGCCAATGTTTCCAGTTTAAAGCGGCTCCCGGAGCACGGGACGGACTCCGCCATGGGGAACTCGGACAGGGAGCGGAAGGCATCCTACGGTGAGGCTGGATCAGGAACGGGGGCACGGGGGGGCTACCCTCATCACCCTCCTTCCTTTCATTAATTCTCTGATTGTTTGGGGTGCCGGGAAGAGCCCCGGGGTGCCGGGATGAGCCCCGCGGGAGGTTTGCAGCACCCCGGGGTCACTCAGCCCGGCTGAACCAGCCGAACCAGCCTGGCCTGGGCAGGGAGAAATCTCCTGAGCAGGGATCTCCGCACACCTGGGCAGCTCCAGTCCCTTATGTAAACGCGGGCCTGGCGGGTTTCTGGGAGGCCGGGAAAAGGAGGAGCCCGGTGGTGATGCAATAGGAAAGTTGGGCAAAGAGCTGCCCTGTCCGAGCCCTCTGAGCCCAGAGTGCTCCAGCGCTGCTCCCGGAGGGAAATGCCCCGTGGGGAGACCGGGAGTGAGAGCGGGACCGGGAGTGAGTATGGGACCGGGAGTGAGTATGGGATTGGGAGTGAGTATGGGATCGGGAGTGAGTATGGGATCGGGAGTGAGTATGGGATCGGGAGTGAGTATGGGATCGGGAGTGAGTATGGGATCGGGAGTGAGTATGGGATCGGGAGTGAGTATGGGATCGGGAGTGAGTATGGGATCGGGAGTGAGTATGGGATCGGGAGTGAGTATGGGATCGGGAGTGAGTATGGGATCGGGAGTGAGTATGGGATCGGGAGTGAGTATGGGATCGGGAGTGAGTATGGGATCGGGAGTGAGTATGGGATCGGGAGTGAGTATGGGATCGGGAGTGAGTATGGGATCGGGAGTGAGTATGGGATCGGGAGTGAGTATGGGATTGGGAGTGAGAGCGGGACCGGGAGTGAGAGTGGGATCGGGATCAGGGCTTTTGCTGGAGGTGGTGGGGGGGACAGGGTGGGAATGTGCCGCATTGCTGGGGTGACCCTGCACGCTTGCCTCACTCCTTAACGTTCAGGAACTCCTGGAATTCTCTCAGTGCTGGCTCTCCTTGTGGGAAATGGGGAGTTGTTGGTGTCTCCTGACTGTCCCTTGCTTCCAGATGCTGTATTTCCCTGGGATCCAGCCAGGAGAGTCTGGGATAATGGTGCAGGAGCAGTCCCAGATTTCCCTGGGATCTGGCTCATCCAGCCCCAGTCAATCATTGCGGGGACAGCGGTGCTGCCATCACCCCACATCAGCCCCCAGGATGGGTTTTTTTTAATTAATTGGAATAAATAAACCCCCGGCTCTAGCCTGGAACCGAGTGGGAGAGGAGATTCTGGGAGGGCAGCGGGCTCCAAGGGGCGCAGCGGTGTGGGATGTTTTAATTTAATTATCTCTTTATCACTTAATTAGCATTGACTGTGCTGGCTTGTTCTGCTGTGCCTGTGGGGGTCACCAGCCCCTGTCAGAATTCCCTGCCTTTCCAGGGATGCTCACTGCTCCCATTCCCTCTCTCCCTGCAGAGGATGTCTCTGGGGAGTCTGGGGACCTCGGGGGGGTCGTCAGCACCATCTCCAGCAGCAGGAGCCCCCTGCAGCCCCCCGACGCCGACGAGGGGGAGCCGTTCACCACCTACTTCGACAGCAAGATCCCGATCCCCGAGGATGAGATGGTGAGTGGGAAAACCCCGCTGGAAAAATCTGCCTCAGACACCCCCCTGAGTCATCCCCACGGGCAGCAGTTCCCCTTCCAGCCTGGACTGGGAAGGTGGACCTGGAGATGGGGATTTGGGAGAGAAGAGGGGGAGGGGTCTCCTGGACTGGGAAGGGGGACTGGGAGGTAGGGATTTGGGAGAGAAGAGGGGGAGGGGTCTCCTGTGGCCTGGGGGGATGTGAGGCCTGTGTTAATGATTGATCCCATGGGATTTGGCTCCTGCTTGGAGCAGTCAAAGAGCAGGGAGAGGCCTTGTCATCCCTCAGGGAGGGCCCTGGGCTCTTTGTTCCCTTATCAGGGAGCAGGAGCTTGGCTGGCCTCGTGACACCATCCCCTTGTCCCCTCCCGGGGCCTCGGGTGCCTCTTGCCCGTGGCTGAAGCCCCCAGTTTCAGCTGCCAGCGAGGGAGGGTCCCGCTTCCCCCTGGGGCTCCCTGAGCATGACCTTGGCTGTCCCGGAGCCTGGGCCCAAACCCCTCAGACCGGGCCCAGAAATCCAGGCTTTGGGCTGGGACTGAGGAACAGGCAGGATTTTTAGGATGAGATGAGGGAATAGTTTGGTTTTACAGCCCCACAGGGTTTAGGATGGGCTTAAGGCTCAGGCTGAGCCTGGTCTGCGGTGTCAGCGGGGGAATTAACCCATTCACCGCCGTGCCCATCCTCTCTCCCGCAGCATTCCTGCTTCAGCTTCCGCAAGCTGTGGGCGTTCACGGGGCCGGGCTTCCTGATGAGCATCGCCTACCTCGACCCCGGCAACATCGAGTCTGACCTGCAGTCCGGGGCCGTCGCGGGCTTCAAGGTCCGTGCAGGGCGAGCCACGTCCCGTGGGGAGGGTGGGACAGGGGGCTGCTGGTGCTGGGAGCACCCCGGAGAGGAGAGGGAGCAGGAGGGTCTGGGATCCTGCCTTTGTGTCCCTCGGGACCCATCCCACGCCAGCTCCGGGTGCGTAACCGCCTCAAAAATGTCAATAATGTGGATTTTCAACGGTTTGATAATGTGGATTTTCAACCGGAACTGTGGGGTTTGGGGGCACCCGGCACCTTGCGGGTGGCTGTGGCTCCCCGTGTCCCCCCACCCACTGGTGTCCCCGTGTCCCTCAGCTCCTGTGGGTGCTGCTGCTGGCCACGATCATCGGGCTGCTGCTGCAGCGGCTGGCGGCGCGGCTGGGCGTGGTCACGGGGCTGCACCTGGCCGAGGTCTGCCACCGCCAGTACCAGAAGGTGGGTCCTCAGGGGTGCCACGGGGTCTGGGGCGGGTGGGTAACGCTGCCCCAGGTCCTCAGGGGTGCCATGGAGGGCTGGGGTGAGTGGGTGACACTCCCCCAGGTCCTCAGGAGTGCCACGGGGGGCTGGGGACAGTCCTGGGGCGCTGGGGAAGATGAGGGGGCTCCAATGTCCTTGGTGGTGCCACGAGGACTCGTTAAGGGCCTGGGCTGTTAATGGGGCACATGGGGTGTGTTTCGGGGTCCCTTGGTGCTGTCCTGCTTGGCAAACACGAGGAGGGAGCCGGGCAATGTTGCCATTTACCAGTCAGGAATAAAATTCGGGATTTCAGCTGCCTCCCAGCACAGGAATGCTAAAACAATCCCGAGGAATTATGAGGGGAAAAACGGCCCTTTAGGTCAAAACCATTTCCTGGTTGTTCCATCTCCTTCTTGGGAATTCCTTGGGCTTACGTAAGGAAGGTCTGCTGACGATGAGCGAGGCTGGGCTGGGCAGGGGCTGTGGGGACGTTTGGGATGTTCATCCCTGTGCCCTGGAAAGGGCTCTGGGGACATTTGGGATGTGCCATCCCTGTGCAGTGGGACAGGCTCTGGGGAAATTTGGGATGTGCCATCCCTGTGCAGTGGGACGGGCTCTGGGGACATTTGGGATGTGCCATCCCTGTGCCCTGGGAAGGGCTCTGGGGACATTTGGGATGTGCCATCCCTGTGCCCTGGGAAGGGCTCTGGGGACATTTGGGATGTGCCATCCCTGTGCCCTGGGACGGGCTCTGGGGACATTTGGGATGTGCCATCCCTGTGCACTGGGAGGGGCTGTGAGGACATTCGGGATGTGCCATCCCTGTGCACTTGGGTGTTCCTCATCCAGCTCCTGACACCGTGTCACTGCTGTGACCTGGGACGTCTGCCCACGCTCATTCCCAGTTTATCCACACATGGAAATACCGCATCCCGCTCTTGCAACTGGCTCCTGTATCCAGGGCAGGAGCTGGGGTGACATCGGTGACCCGGATCCTCCCCAGGATTGCCACAGGAGCTGGGGTTTCAGCTCCAGAGCGGCCCTGTGTGTTTCCCACACCAGGGCAGGGAGAGGATCCCATTCCTGCATGCGGGATCACCACAGCCCCACGGGAGGTCTTTTTCCCCGTTTTTCACGGCACTGGGTGTTCCTTTCCCCCGCAGTTCCCTCGGATCATCCTGTGGCTCATGGTGGAACTCGCCATCATCGGCTCCGACATGCAGGAGGTCATCGGCTCGGCCATCGCCATCAACCTGCTCTCCGTGGGGAAGTGAGTGGGGTTTGCGTGGGAAACGAGGGGGGACAGGAAACGCTGCGCCAAAAACTCCGTTACTTCCCATAAATGCCTCCAAATGAGCCCTGAGGATGTGACTCAGCCTCGCTGGCCGAGCTCCAGTGCTGGATTTCGACTGTGGGGCACCCCAGATGGGGTTGTTTTTACCTCTGACTGATACGAAATTGGGGTGCAGCTTCCTGCCAAGCTCCACATTCCGTATAGGATTCCTGGGAAGGCTGGGAGGGCAGGAAATGGAACCATACCAGGCAGGCATGGGGTGTCCCATGGAGTCAGGCATTCCCGAGGCAGAACACAGCCCCGTGGTCCCTCGCCCTGCTCAGGCTGTGAAGAACCCCCAGACATACAGCTCCATCCCCAAAAAGCCCTAAATAAAAGGGATTTGGAGCTCTGGGTGGGTGCTGACCCTGCTCTCGCCCGCAGGATCCCGCTCTGGGGGGGAGTGCTCATCACCATCGCTGACACCTTCGTTTTCCTCTTCCTCGACAAATACGGTAATTTCCCCTTCGGAATTCCGGGAACTAAATCTGGGATGGAGCATGTCCCGGGCTGCTGACAACGGGCCTGTTCCTCCTCGCAGGCCTGCGGAAGCTGGAGGCATTTTTCGGGCTCCTGATCACCATCATGGCCCTGACCTTCGGATACGAGGTAGCCCTGCCTCCAGGAGACACTGAGGGGCTGGAGCGTGTCCGGAGCTGGGAATGGAGCTGGGGAAGGGTCTGGAGCACCGGGAGAGACTCAGGGATCTGGGGGGGCTCAGCCTGGAGAAAAGGAGGCTCAGGGGGGACCTTCTGGCTCTGCACAACTCCCTGACAGGAGGGGGCCAGGTGGGGGTCAGGCTGTGCTCCCAGGTGACAGGATGAGAGGAAATGTCCTCCTAGGGCAGGTTTAGGTTGGATACTGGGGAGAATTCCTTCCTGGAAAGGGCTGTCACACTGGCACAGGCTGCCCTGGGCCGGGAGGGAGTCCCGATCCCTGGGGAATTCAAAAGCCGTGCTGATGTGGCACTTGGGGACATGGCCAGTGGTGGCCTTGGCAGTGCTGAACCTAGTGATCCCAGAGCCTTTTCCAACCTTAACAACTCCACGATTCAACGCTGTGATCCCGCTCCTGTGCCGAAACAGCACCAAACGCAGGGATGGACACTTAAAAGGAAGGAGATTTGAGTCCGCCTTGCAGTTTCGCTCCGGAGCGGCCACCCTCGCTGTGGCACCCCAAAACTCCCTGTTTTCCTGTCCCCGTGCCCAGTACATCACGGTGAAGCCCAACCAGGAGAAGCTGCTGCAGGGGCTGTTCATCCCCTACTGCCGGGACTGCGGCACGCCGCAGCTGGAGCAGGCCGTGGGCATCGTGGGCGCCGTCATCATGCCCCACAACATGTACCTGCACTCCGCCCTCGTCAAGGTGAGCGCCCGTGCCACGGGGGCACCCTGGGGGCGGTGCCTTTTCCTCTGGCCTTAAAAACACGAGTCAGACACGATTAGGGTGAGAAAGGGGCGCCTTTCTGCGGGGATCCTTGGGTGCACAAAGCTGTCGGGCAGAAAAAGCTGAAGATGCGTGTGACGGGTGTGCAGTTTTTACAGATTCTGCAAATTAGCACATCTGACAAGAACCCCCCAGTCGGGTGATGCCTTGAGTGGCTAGCTAGAAACAGAGACTAGACAGGAGTAAGGGAATAAAGGTGGGTATTGATTTGAAAGGCCTTCAAAGGTACACCGTGGGGAGCCAAAGGCTACATCCAAAAATGGACCCCAAGATGGGCAACGAGTCACGAGTTCTTCACACGTTTATAGGTTTGGTCCATTTGCATATCAGCATAAATTCACCAATTAAAACTTTAGCTAATGATGTAATTTCTTCGATTTCTCCACCTCTCTAGAGGCCCCAGTTTACACCTTTGGGCCGAGGACAGTCTGAGTGTCCTTGAACAGCAAGCTCAGAGAGGCTTCGTTGTGTCCATCTGGCCTAGGAGAGCAGCTAACGAGCCACAAGAGACTCCAGAGTTACACACTGGGCAATACAGGATTTGAAAAATATAAAAGTATCATAGGAACTTGCCTGGTGGAGTAATTCCCCCAGTTCTAGTACTTGGTTCTCCTGCCTTGAGATGAGATCCAGGCCCTGCTTACAAAAGCATGTCCTAGAAAGCTGCTTTCGGCCTTGGTTTCTAAGGAGAACCAAGACAGCGCAGGGATGCTGGGATTTGTTTGTGCCTTTCTGCCTAGGAAAAGGTTGAAACTTAGCTAAAATACGAACCTACAAAGCTACAAGTGTATGTGTAAAGGATGCAGAGAAAATATAAAAGAAAAAAGGGTAAAAAACCCCCAGAGGGTATCAGGGGCACGGAAAATGCCCTCAGAGGAGCCTGGGACGCATGGCTGCTGTGGGGTGTGGGGCCCAAGGACGTGTCCTGGCCACCCGGCGATCCGTGTCCCGGCATCGCTGCCGTCCTTCAGGCAGCTCTGATTCCGGAGATTAACGGTGGATCCCCGTGTCCCCTCTCTGTCCCCGTGCCCCCCAGTCCCGGCAGGTGAACCGCGCCGACAAGCGCGAGGTGCGAGAGGCCAACAAGTATTTCTTCATCGAGTCGTGCATCGCGCTCTTCGTCTCCTTCATCATCAACATCTTCGTGGTGACCGTCTTCGCCGAGGCCTTCTTCAACAAGACCAACGCGGACGTGGTGAGTGGGGCTGGGGCCAGTGGGACGGACTGGGGCTGACTGGGAGCTGCAGCAGGGACGGAGGGATGAGGGCAGTGCCCGCCCCGCTGTGCTGGGCGCTGCTGAGGTCAAACTGAACCCTGGGGTCGGTTTTGGGCCCCCTTGAGGGGCTGGAGTGTGTCCGTAGCTGGGAATGGAGCTGGGGAAGGGGCTGGAGGGATCTGAGGGGCCTCAGCCTGGAGAAAAGGAGGCTCAGGGGGGACCTTCTTGCTCCCCAACAGGAGGGGCAGCCAGGTGGGGGTCAGGCTGTCCTCCCAGGTGACAGGATGAGACAAAAAGGCATCCAGGGGAGGTTTGGGTTGGATTTTAGGGAAAATTCCTTCATGGAAAAGGCTGCTCAGGCCAGGGGTGGAGTCCCCATCCCTGGGGGATTTAACAGCTGTGCGGATGTGGCACTTGGGGACACGGTCAGTGGTGGCCTTGGCACTGCTGGACCCAGTGATCCCAGAGGCTTTTCCATCCCAACCCATTCCCTTATTCCCACCCTTCCGTGCCCTTGCAGAACCAGGTCTGTGCCAATTCCAGCAGCCCCCACTCCTCGCTCTTCCCCAACAACAACCAGACACTGGAGGTGGACATCTACAAGGGGGTGAGTGTCCCTGGGGACAACAGCTTGGGGACCGCCCTGTGCCCTTGTCTGGTGTCCCCAGGGGTTGCAGCCACATCTGGGGCAGCTGGTGACCCTGTCTGGTGTCCCTGGGAGGGCACAGCCATGTCTGGGCCAGCTGGTGACCCTGTCTGGTGTCCCTGGGAGGGCACAGCCATGTCTGGGCCAGCTGGTGACCCTGTCTGGTGGCGGATGCAGCTTCTGGGTAAACTGGGAGCCCTGGGGACTGGGACCAGTGAAGAGATCCCCAAAAACAGGGTGGGGGTGAGGAGACCCCGGGGGTCCTTGAGCCCCCTTCTTTACTCCTGGCCGTTCCTCCTGCTCGTGCCCACCCTCGGTGGGGCCGGGCTGACAGAGCTGTCCCCTCCCCATCGCAGGGCGTTGTCCTGGGCTGCTACTTCGGCTCTGCTGCCCTCTACATCTGGGCCATCGGGATCCTGGCGGCCGGGCAGAGCTCCACCATGACGGGCACCTACTCGGGCCAGTTCGTCATGGAGGTAACGCAGTTCCTGCTCCTCGCTGCTTACTTGCTCCTCACCTCGTACTCCTTACTCTGTGTTCCGTGCTCCTCACTCCCTGCAGCCCTTATTCCTCACTCCACGCTCCTTACTCCTTGACTCCTCGCTCCGTACTCCTCACGCAGTGCTCCTTGCTCCATGTTCCTTACTCATCTGCTCCTTACTCTGTATTTCGTACTCAGTGCTCCTCACTCCGTGCTCCTTACTCCCTGTAGTTCTTATTCCTCACTCCTAACTCCTTAATCCGTGCTCTTTACTCCTTACTCAGTACTCCTTGCTCCATGTTCCTTACTCCTCGCTCTGTATTTTGTACTCAGTGCTCCTCTTTGCTCTATGCTCCCAACTCTACTCCTCGCTACGTTCTCCTTGCTGCCTATTCTGTCCTCCTTGCTCATTACTCCTCTGTACTCCTTACCTACTCCTCACCCTGTACTCCTCCCTCCCTACTCCCTCCTCGCCATCCCAGCCTCACTGCCCCGTTCCCCCGCAAGGGTTCCTGAACCCGCGCTGGTCCTGTACTACTCACACCTTACTCACTCCTTACTCACAGCCTCCCTGTGCCCCCCCAGGGCTTCCTGAACCCGCCCTTGTCCTGTACTCCCTATTCCTCACTCCTTATTCCCTCCTCACCGCTGCTGCTCTGTGCCCCCACCCGGGGCTTCCTGAGCCTGTGCTGCTCCTGTACCACTCACGCCTTACTCACTCCTTACTCACACCCCCCTCTGTGCCTCCCCAGGGCTTCCTGAACCTGCGCTGGTCCCGCTTCGCCCGGGTGCTGCTCACGCGCTCCATCGCTGTCACCCCCACCCTCTTCGTCGCCATCTTCCAGGATGTCGAGCACCTCACGGGCATGAACGACTTCCTCAACGTCCTCATGAGCCTCCAGGTGAGCAGGGGCCGCCGGCCCCTCCCAGCCCAGGGCTGTCCACGGCCAGGTGGGGTCCGGCCCCTCCCAGCCCAGGGCTGTTCATGTCCGGGTGGGGTCCGGCCCCTCCCAGCCCATGGATGTTCATGTCCGGGTGGGGTCCGGCCCCTCCCAGCCCGTGGATGTTCATGTCCGGGTGGGATCCGGCCCCTCCTGACCCACAGGTGTCCAGGGCCAGGCTGGACGTGGCCTGGAGCAGCCCGGTCAGCGGGAGGTGTCCCTGCCGTGGCGGGGGATGGGGTGGGATGAGCGTTGAGGTCCCTTCCCACCCGACCGTTCCAGGATTCCCTGACAATCAGAGCAATTCCCACTCCTCATTCTCTCCTTTCCCGCCCGTTGCAGCTCCCGTTCGCGCTGATCCCGGTGCTCACCTTCACCAGCCTGCCCGGCGTCATGCACGACTTCGCCAACGGCCTGTGAGTACCACGGGGGTCACCTGGGCACACCTGCCCCTCACCTGGGCACACCTGCCCTTCACCTGTCCCTCACGTGGCACACCTGTCCCTCACTTGGGAACACCTGTCCCTTACCTGGGAACACCTGGGCACACCTGTCCCTCACCTGTCCCTCACGTGGCACACCTGTCCCTCACCTGGGAACACCTGTCCCTTACCTGGGAACACCTGGGCACACCTGCCCCTCACCTGNCCCGCGGCGCCCCGGTCCCTCGCCGGGGAACACCTGGGCACACCTGCCCCTCACCTGGGCACACCTGTCCCTCACCTGCCCCTCACCTGGGCACACCTGTCCTTCACCTGAGAACACCGGGGCACACTGTCCCTCACCTGGGCACACCTGGGAACACCTGCCCCTCATTTGGGCACACCTGGCACACCTGTCCATCACCTGGGCACACCTGGGCACACTTGTCCCTCACCTGCCCCTCACCTGTCCCTCACCTGGCACAGCTGTCCATCACCTGGCACATCTGCCCCTCACCTGGTGCACCTCCTCACCTGAGCATCCTCCCACCTCACCCCGCTGTGTCTCACCTTGCTCCCAGGTTCTGGAAGGTGGCGGGGGGCCTCCTGATCCTCCTCGTCTGTGCCATCAACATGTACTTTGTGGTGGCCTACGTCCTGTCCCTCAACCACCTGGGCCTGTACATCGGGGCCGCCGTGCTCAGCGTCGCCTACCTGTCCTTCGTGGCGTACCTGGTGAGTCGGGCTCCGCCTGGGCCCCCTCCAGCTGGGAGAAGACTTTGGAACAGCGCACGGCTCCTCCGTCCCTGTCCCTGTGCCACAGAGGTCACGGGATGGCCGTGGAACCGCAGGATGGGTTGGGCTCGGAGGGGCTCTAAAGGCAATTTAACCCCTCATCCAACCCCTCTGCCGCGGCAGGGACGCCTCCCCCCCGGCCAGGTGGCTCCCAGCCCCGTCCAGCCTGGCCTTGAACACTTCCAGGGATGGGGCATCGCCTGGGAAATCCATGCCAGTGCCTCCCCATCCTCACAGGGAGGAGTTCCTTCCCCAAATCCTCCTCTGGACTGGCTCCAGCAGCTCCACGTCCTCCTTGTCCCGGTGCCCCCGGGCTGGGGCAGCTCTGCAGGTGGGGTCTCACCTGAGCGGGACAGAGGGGCAGGACCCCCCCTCACCTGCTGCCCACGCTGGGGGCTCAGCCCGAGCTGTCGGGATCCCCCTGGACAGATCCCATCCCTTCGGACTGTCCCCACTCGGCTCCGTGTCACCTGCTTGTGGCTCCGCTGCCCCTGTCCCCAGTGAGACAGGTACTGGTCCCAGTACAGACACCACGGGACCCCACTCGTCACCCGGGCACGGAGCCGTTGGCCACGACTCCTTGAGTGGCACGTTCTGGGTAATTCCTGATGCAGGGAGTGATCCCTCTGCAGGGCCATCAGTGGGGTTTACCCCCACCCAGGCTCCGGTTTGGGGTCCCCAGTGCAGGACATGGAGGGGCTGGAGCATGTCCAGAACCGGGAGAGGAGCTCGGGAAGGGGCTGGAGCCCCAGGAGCGGCTGAGGGGGCTGGGAAAGGGGCTCAGCCTGGAGAAAAGGGGGATCAGGGGGGGCCTTGTGGCTCTGCACAACTCCCTGACAGGAGGGGGCAGCCGGGGGGGCCGGGCTCTGCTCCCGGGGAACAGGGACAGGAGAAGCAGCCTCCAGAGGGAGTTCAGGTTGGATATTGGGGAGAATTCCTTCCTGGAAAGGGTTGTCCAACCCTGACCCAGCTGCCCAGCGCAGGGGTGGGGTCCCCGCCCCTGGGAGGCACTGAAAGCCGTGCGGATGTGGCACTTGGGGACATGGCCAGCGGTGGCCTTGGCAGTGCTGGCCCCGGTGATCCCAGAGCCTTTTCTGCCCCAGCCCGCCCCGTGATTCCCTGACTCCCGTGACACCCTGGTCGCTGTCCCACCCCACGCTGTCCCTGACCGTCCCCTCCTGTCCCCGCAGACGTGGCTGTGCCTCATTGCCCTGGGCGTCTCCTTCCTGGCCTGCGGGAACACGGTAAGCGTCACCCGCACCCTGCAGCCGGAGCAGCCGCCCTCCCACCCCCCCAAGTAGCCGGAGGAGGGGGGAGGAACCGGACCCCAGCAGCCGCCACCGGAGCCAGGTTCCCGGGGCCACGGACGCGCCGGCTCGGGGACGTGCGGGAGGACGCAGAGCGCCCGGCGCTGCCTGGACCCTCGGGGCAGGCGTTCCTTTGCTGAACCCCCAAATCATCCCCGCATTGGAGACACGGCTGGGGGGGGCACAGCGGCAGCCTGACCCCTCCTCGTTTTCCTTTAAATCCTTGCAAATTCCTCATCCCGGAGCGTTTGACCCCCCCCTCCTTGGCACAAACACTGACCTCCGGGAACGCTGCTCTGCACGGACCTGGACAAAAGAGACAAATAAGCTAAAAACCCCCCAAATCCCCTTTTGGGTGGCATTTGGGGATGCTGCTGGCACTGGGCATGGGGTGACACTACAGCTGGATCTACCTCCGCTGCCCCAGCCTGACCACATTTGGTACTTTTCCACTGGAAAACGCTTCCCAGTCCCAGTGGGGATCCCACGAGGACGGGAAACCTGAGCATTAATATTGTCACTACTGGTTTTTAATGGCCCGGCGTGGGATTTTGGGGTCAGCAAATGAAACGAGTTTGTGGTTATTTATGATTTTATGACTTTATTCTCTGTGATCCATGGAAATACTCTTGGAGTTCTCAAAAATCCCTGGATTATAACTCAAAATCAGGCTGTGGAGGCTCCTAGAGCCTTTTCCAGGGGTTTCTTCGCTGCTCCCACGTGTCCTGGATTTAAGTCCCTCCTATCATCCCCCTTTTGTTTCATGAGTTTTGGAAGAAGCTTTGCCAGGAATGCGACCTGAGTGGATTGGGATGGAGGGAACAGGGTGTCCTTTGGGTCTCCCAGGGGCATTTTGGGGCCCCATCTTGCCTGTTGGGGTGGGTTTGGATCTCTGGATCATGGAAAGAGGGCGTCAGAAGCTCAAATTTGGGTTATTTGGGGAAATTCCCTTCTCTGTCCAGCTGGAGCTGCAGCGGAGGCACAGCTCCGTGGGTTTAGATCCCAAAGTGCTTCATGGATCCGCAGGATGGAGCGGGGGGGGTGGGGGGCCCCAAAACGCCTCCCCTGGGACCAAGCCCTGAGGGGAGGGGCTCCTGCCCAGCCCAATCCTGGTTTATTTGGGATCCCCGGGTCAGGGCCACCCAGTGCCAGGGGGGTAAGGAGGTCTCCAGGCCATTCCCTTGGCATTTCCCTGCCCTCCCAGTCCCACGCAGGGAATTCTCTCTGAAATAAAATCCCTGCAGCGTCCAGCTCTTGGGAATGCCGCCCTGACGCTGGTTTGGGATCTGGACACAGGGATTTGGGATCTGGACACGGGGATTTGGGATCTGATCACGGGGATTTCTTCCCTTCCCTGAGCAAACCCCGTGTCCTGCACCAGGATCAGAGCAGGTCGGGGCAGCCCCTCCTGCTCTGAGCTCCTCTAGAGTTTACTCCATCCCGAGCTCTGGGGTTATTCCCTGGTGCCCAGGACACATTCCAGGGATGAAGGTGAAAACACTCAGAGCCCAGCAGGAAAAACTCCCCTTTAATTCGAGGCAGGATCACATCTCTCTCCCCCCGCCTTTCCCAAACCAGCTGAGACTTGCAGCTCCCCGTGACCCCAGTGGATTCCCAGTTTCCATGTTGTTATCCCGGAATCCCGGCAGGATTTAACCCCGTAGTGTAACATTTGTAGGTTTTACACCCATTCCCACAACACGGCAGCCATGAGCTGTGGGAATTGCGGGGTGGGGGGGATGGGGGGCTGGACCAGAGGTGGGCTCGGGCTTTGGAATCCCGCTGTACCACCCCCCATCTTTCCCGGACTGGGAATTTTGGCTTGGGAGGGGCCAGCTCTCCTGGCTGAAACACTGACTGTGCGTGGAGCCTCGGCATCGGGTCCCCGTCCGTGGCCTCCGCTCCTCGCTGCACTAATTTGGGGTTTTTTTCCCTTTGGTCCTGGTTGTACGAACCCCCTTCGCCATTAAAACATGGAGACTTTTCCGACTTGGCTTCCTGGGTCGTTTTTTGGGGCTGCTCCGAGTTCCTGGCTGGGACAGAGCCCCCGACGCTCTGGTGCTGGGGCTGCGCCGGGGGGAGGAGCTGGGGCACGTCCCCGTCCCCGTCCCGTGGGATTCGCTCCCGGGGTCCCGCTGTGCCCGGGCCACCGCCCTTCCCGCGGGAATTCCTTCAGTGGGATCAGGGCTCTGCCCCGCTCCGGCCCAACCCCCCCGCTGCGCCAAAAAACCCGCAATTCCCATTTTTTTCCCTGCTTTTTTGCCCCTCCGGAGCCTCAGCTCTGGCGCCGCCCGGCACAGGCTCAGTCCCGGTTAACACCGGGCTCAGCCGGAGGGTTTGGAGCGGCTCCTTGTAATTAACCAGCCTGTGCACTCATTGCTAATTAAGGCTCATCTCCGCCCCAGAGTTAATTGGGATGGAGCAGTTAATTGAGGCTGCGGAGGGAGGGGCCTTTGGGGTGGGGCTGGACTCTGATCTGCCCCAGTTAGCTGCGGGATCCGTTCCCAGTTAACCCCAGTCCTGCTGGGCCGGGTCCGTGCCCGTTAACGGGGGCACGCGGTGGCTCTGGAGCCACGGCCGGTGCTGCGGCCTCGGCACCCACCCGGGCTTTGTTAAACTCGGCTCAACTGGGGCTTCCTTAAAGCGGGATCAGCTCTGGTTTCATTAAAAGCCTGCCCTGCTCAGGCTCATTAAACTGGGCTCAACATCGGCTTCCTTAAACCAGGCTTAATTCAGGTTTTGTTACTGTCCTCAATTTGAGTTTCATTAAACCCGTCTCACCTTGGTCTTTGTTAAACCAGACTCAGTTTGGGCTTCATTAAATTGTGGCTTTGTTAAACCGGCCTCCATTTCATCTTCGTTACCTGGGCTTCATTTGGGCTTTGTTAAACCAGGCTGAGCTCAGGCTTCCTTAACTTGGGCTTTGTTAAACTCTCTTTGGCTCAGGCTTTGTTAAACCAGGCTGAGCTCAGGCTTCCTTAACTTGGGCTTTGTTAAACTCTCTTTGGCTCAGGCTTTGTTAAACCAGGCTGAGCTCAGGCTTCCTTAACTTGGGCTTCCTTAACCTCTTTTTGGCTCCGGCTTTGTTAAACCAGGCTCAACTCGGGCCCAGTGACTCCCCTTGGCACTAACTGTTGCCTTCCCCCCCCAGGGCCGCCTGGGCTTTGCCGCCAGCCCCGAGCTCTTCCTCCTCGGCCACGTCGATTCCGACACGTCCGTCACCAGGTGACCCCGGCGCCAGGATCCGACTGGACCCCCCCGGACTCCCGGCGTGGTGGGACGGAGCCCCGGGACCCCTCGGTGCCACAGCGGGACCCCGGCAGCGGCGCGGCCCCGCCGCGGGCGCGAGGCGGGAGCGGAGCTGGGACCCCGGGCACGGCGGGACCAGGAGGATCCTGGGGACCCCCGGCCCAGCCCCTCAGCCCAGGGGCAGCTCCGGGCCCCTCGGAGCTTTTCCCCGTTCCCGCCACAAACGGCTGCTCCGGGAAGAGTCCGCTGGTATTTCCTGGATTTCCATTCCGATCGCTCCAGTGGCTCAGTGCGACATCGCTCCTTGGGGGTTTTCCCCAATTCGGGGATATTCCAGGCTATTGCCAGAATTCCCAGTAAAAGCCAGATTTGCCGCCGGGCTCTGGCCTTGGGCCGGGGCTGACACGTGGGACAGAGGCATTTCCCAACATTTCCAGGAGTTTCGGGTCCCTCCGGAGCTCCAAATCGACCCTCGGAAGGGTCCAAGGGCAGCAGTTCCCGAAAAACGCAAGGGAGCGCCGGGAATTTCCTTCTCCGCAGTTTCCAGCCTGTTTTAGAAATAAAAAATTACGCTTTTTTCAAGGAATCCCATCTGTTCCCAATTTCCCACCCCCACATCGCGCTGGGGGCACCGGGCAGGTCCCAGGTGGTGACGGAGCTGCTGGATCCGTGCGGGTTTCGCCGGGAAACTGGAGCCACGGGATTGATTTTTCTGGTGGAGACCCAAAGCCGCCCCATTTGGGGGTCGCGCGATC
>VZTD01001148.1:128961-142084 GCA_013397725.1 Rhagologus leucostigma | reverse complement strand
CCCCCTCCCAAAAAAGCATAGAGGACAGAGGCAGGAACTGTTGGGTGAGCCGGTTCTCCAGCTGGGAGCTCTCCTGTCTCCTCAGGGCAGTGCCATCAGGGCCAGCCCCACGCTCCGTTCTCTGCTGTTTCGCTCCTTGCCGGGCCTCAGGCACTTCCAGGGCTCGGAGCGGGGAAGGCAGAGCTGGCACAGCCCCTTTTCCCCCGGAGCCGAGTGAGGAGCTGCACAGGCACCGGGACGTGCCTTCCCCACGGATCTGAGGGGTCGGGGACACTGCAGGGCCGCGGCGACAGGGCCACCACCCGCCACGTACCTGGGGCTGTCGCAGTGGCGCACGGACGAGGACACGCCGCCGCCGCACGTCCGGCTGCACTCCCCCCACGATGACCACGACCCCCAGGCTCCATCCACGCCCTCCGGCCGCGTCCCGAAGGGCACACACTCCCTCTTGTAGCACCACTGCAGGGACACAGAGCTCTGAGCACCTCGGGCGCGGGGGCTCCTTCTCCCAGAGCCTCCAGGGAGCCGGCTCAGGGCTGGGATCCGCTGCGATCCCGAGGGATCTGGGCTTGGAGCTGCACCGGCCTCGGAGCCGAATTCTCCGGGGCAAAGGGTGCTCGCCTCTCCTTCGGGTCACGCTGGTTGTGCACACAGCGGCACCACTGACCCCAGTCCCCAGTCCCAATCCTGGGGGACAGGCAGCCACGGGCAAGGGGTCACATCCCACAGGGTGCCCAGAGCAGCTGTGGCTGCCCCTGGATCCCTGGCAGTGTCCAAGGCCAGGCTGGCCGGGGCTTGGAGCAGCCTGGGACAGCGGAAGGTGTCCCTGCCCATGGCAGGGGTGCCACTGGATGGGCTTTAAGGTCCTTCCAACCCAAACCAGTCTGGGACTCTCCTCTAAAGAGGTCCTGGGTCCCACAGCTCACATCTCATAAAAGCCTCCGGCACAGTTCCAGCTGATCTGGGATTGGAGCTGCTGCTGGGCAGGGCCAGGGTCTCCAGGGACACGGACACATCCACGGCCAGCTGCCCCCTCCCAGCACGGAGCGAGTTTTGGGTGTACTGGGAGCTCAGGCTGGGGTTCATGTGTCCCAAATGCCCCGATCAGCAAAGAGCCCGGGTTAAAATCGAGTTTAAATCCTAACATCGGCGTCGCTGTGTCATCGTTCCGTGAGGATCCTTAAAGAATCCGCCTGTCCCCGTCCTACTGGGAGACAGATGCTCATGGAAATCTGCCTGTGAAATATTTCCCTCAGGCCTGGCACGTGTCCCACACCCCCTGGAGTCCCCAGCCGTGCGAGGGGTGGGATGGTGCCAGAGCCGCCGCTGCTGTCCGGGCACGGTGCCGGACACGGAGCCTCGGGGGCTGGGATAATCCCAGGAAGGAAGAAAGCACCGTGTGCTCCTTCCAGGGGCTGGGAACCCACCCTGGAGCCGCTGGCACGGCCTCTCCCGGCTCCTCCCGAGCCAGCTCTCCATGGGCAGCTGGGAAAAACACACGGTGGCTTCCCAGGAATCTCAGCTCACGATCCCTGGGAGCACCAGCGCCTCTCCAAAGGCAGAAGAGATGCTCTGCAGGCACAGCCTGGCTATTCCACAATATTCCCACAGTTTGGGGATAGCTCCAATGAGTCCTGGGGGCTGCGGCTGCTTCCCTTCCCTTCCCTTCCCTTCCCTTCCCTTCCCTTCCCTTCCCTTCCCTCGAGGCTTTTGAGGAACTCTGGTTAAAAAGCCATTACAAAGTGGGGGAAAAGGGATGTTAAAAAGTGGAAAAAGCTGGGGAAAAGGAGGAAAAAATGCCCCTGTGGGTTCTTGGGGTAAGACAGGTGAAGCCACAACGATCACAGGAGATCGATTAAGTAAAAAAAGGAGGATCTGGGAGGAGGAAATACCCAGAGGTCTGGGATGTGGGCACAGCAGAGCTTGGCTCAGCTTTCCCCCACACTGGGTGGCAGAGCAGAGGAATTTTCTCTCTCCTTTAATATTCCACACTTTAAATTCCCTGATCCTTCCCACAAAAGAGGGAGAAGCCAGGGAAGACCTCGGAGAGCCGCTCCAGCCGAGGGCTGAGGTCTGGGCTCGCCCCAGCAGCTCCAGCTGGGGACGATACAGAAACTCGATGTAAAAGTGCCTCTCCTTCCAGCCAAGGCCATCAAATCACTCCCAAAGAATGAATGGATCCAAAAGGATAAGCACGGGAAGGTAACTGGGGGTTCAGAGCGAGCCAGAATCCTCACTGGGAGCAGCTCCCAGAAATCCTGGGGGCTGTGGCTGCTTCACTTCCCTTCCCTCAGGGCTTTTGAAGAACCCCGGTTAAAAAGCGGTCACAAAGTGGGGGGAAAAGGGATGTTTAAAAGTGGGAAAAGCTGGGAAAAAGCCACGGATAGGAGGGAAAAAATGCCGCAGTCCCTGCGATGTGCAGCAGGAGGGATGTGCAGCCCCGGGAGCTGCCTGCTCCTCACTGCCCAAATTCCCAGCAGCGCTAAAACGAGAATCCTGGATTTTTCAGAGTCTCCCCTGCACACCAGCTCCTCCAGCTTCCCAAGGGTCTGGAATGCTTCTCGGGAATTACTTTTCTTGTGGTGGAATGGGGACTGTCCCAGCTCCAACTCTCCACTGTCCCAGTGTGCAGAGGCTCTGTGTTTGAGGGAGCATTCACTTTGTACTGGGGAAAACGGGTGTGGGAGGAGCAGGGAACAAAGCAATCCAGGCAAAATTCATGGCTGGGAAAAATCCTGCCCTCCCCTCCCAGCCGAGGGTGAAAACCCAAGGTTTCGTCACAGCCAGTTTTTCCCAAGTTCCTCTGAATGCAAAAATCTGGGAAAACTGAGGGAAAAATCCCTTTTCATAGACCAGCCAGGAGATCCCAGGGGATCCCAGCAGACCTGAGGACACGGTGTTCATTTAAGGACATGGCGTTGCTTGAGGTCACCTTGCTGTGCCTCAGGGGTGACACCAAAAATCTCACTGGAGCGGGGATTTCCCATTCCCTATTCCCTATTCCCTATTCCCTATTCCCTATTCCCTATTCCCCAGTCCACATTCCACATTCCATATCCCATATCCCACATCCCATATCCCACATCCCATATTCCCTGTTCCACATTGCCTATCCCATATCCCATATCCCATATCCCATATCCCATATCCCATATCCCATATCCCATATCCCATATTCCCTATTCCCTATCCCATATCCCATATCCCATATCCCATATCCCATATCCCATATTCCCTATCCCATATCCCATATCCCATATCCCATATCCCATATTCCCTATTCCCTATCCCATATTCCCTATCCCATATCCCATATTCCCTATCCCATATCCCATATCCCATATCCCATATTCCCTATCCCATATCCCATATCCCACATCCCATATCCCATATCCCATATCCCATATCCCATATTCCCTATTCCCTATCCCATATCCCATATCCCATATCCCATATTCCCTATCCCATATCCCATATCCCATATCCCATATTCCCTATCCCATATCCCATATCCCACATCCCATATCCCACACTCCACATTCCACGATGCACATTCCACATCCCAGCACTGCCCAAGCTGAGCTCCGAGCTGGACTTTGGGGCGATTTCTGGGCTCCTCGGCACATCCCAGCCCTGCTCCAGGGCGGCTCTGGGCTCTGGGAATCAGGGCCGGACCGGCTGCTGGGCGCTCCTGAATCAACTCCACGCCCCCAGCGCCACCACTAATCCCGGTTTTTGCTGGAAAAAGAACCCAACCCCTCCCTGCCAGCCCATTTCGGCGCCCGGGGCTGCCTTACCCCCTTGTCGATGGTGTTGGTCTGGCAGATGGTGCCCTCGGCCGCGGGGATGCTGTTGGTGATGCAGCGGTTGCTTTTGCTCAGGCACCACAGCTCGCTGCAGACCTCCTGGAGAGAGGGAGGTGCGGGGGGGAGACAGGGCCGGGGAGGGGGACAGAGACAAAGAAACGAAACCCAGATTAGGATTTGCTGGCGCCAGCGTCACGCCCGGGAGGCAGCAGCTGGGTGGGACACGGGGATGCTGAGTGTCTTCAGCACGGTGGGGGAACACGAGGTCAAACCCTGCCAGGTGCTGCCAGCTGCGGTCACTGCGAGGCCACCGACAGCTGTCCCCCTTCTCTGGGGCCAGCCTAAGCGCTTCTGGGATTCCCTGGATGAGGAGGGAACTCCGAGAGAGCCCACTCCCAGCCAGCCCATGCCACAGAGGCCACCTCTCCTTGGACACCTCGGTGGCACCGGAGCTAATCCCTCTGCCCTTGTCCTCACCCCTCTTCCCGGGGCTGAGGGATGTTCCTGGTTTTGCATCCGTTCGGTGGAGGCTGAGCCCGTTCCTGGCTCCTGCCGTGAGCATCCCAGAGCTGTCTCTGCGGGAGTCGGGGCTCCCTGTGAGCAAGGACAGCACAGCTGGAGGCGTCCCTGCTCACAGTGTGACCACCTGGCTGCTGGCCACCTCCAGCCAGCCCGAGGATCCCAAAGGGAAGGTTCCTCTCGAAGTTTTAGAGCTGTTTTTGGAATAATCAAAATAATGCCAGACCCCGAGCCAGCCCTTCGGCATCGGGCACCTCTGCTCTCGGGGTCTGCTCGGTGCAGTTGTGACCCCCCTGGGTGACACTGAGGACTCCAGAGCTCTTTGCAGGAGGTTTCCCGAGCCACAGATCCTGAGCTTCAGCCCATCCTGACCTCTCAGAGCTCCGGCAAACAAAACTCTTCCCCCGGCTGTCGCAGGACCCACCCAGAAGTGAAGTCAGGAAGTCCAGGCCCTTGCCAGCCCCTGTGTCATTCAATCCCCCCAGGCTGGACTTCAGCACCCGCAAACTGCAAAGCAGCCCCTAAAATCTCATTTCCTGACTTTCCTGCCTGGTCCTCATCCCGCTCCTATTCCTACTGAAACAACCTATGGAAAATTTTGCTGCTTTTCAGGAGCAGCCTGGGATGGGCTGAGCTTATCCAGGAAAGGCTGAACAGGTTCAGTGTCAGTGACAGAAACTGTGCTGAGGTGGGGGAGCAGAGCCTGGGCTGCCACAGTTGCTGCCACTGCCGGTGTCATGGAATCGTGGAATTCAGCTTGGAAAAGCCCTCTAAGATCATCAGCCCAGCACTGCCAGGCCCACCACTGAACCCTGTCCCCAAGTGCCACAGCCACACGTTTTTGGACACTTCCAGAGATGGGGACTCCACCTCTGCCCTGGGTTTGTGAGCAGCCGATGCCTGAACGCCCTTTCAGTGAAAAGACTTTTCCCAATATCCAACCTAAACCCACCCTGGCACAGCCTGAGGCCGTTTCCTCTTGTCCTGTCACTCGTCACCTGGGACAAGACTGAGCCCCCCCGGCTGTCCCCTCCTGTCAGGGAGTTGTGCAGAGCCACACGGTCCCGCCTGAGCCTCCTTTTCTCCAGGCTGAGCCCCTTTCCCAGCTCCCTCAGCTGCTCCTGGGGCTCCAGCCCCTTTCCCAGCTCCGTTCCCTTCTCTGGACACGCTCCAGCCCCTCAGTGTCCTTCTTGTCCTGAGGGGCCCAAAACTGACCCCAGGATTTGCGACGCCTCAGCAGTGCCGGCACAGGGGACAGTCCCTGCCCTGCTGGCACTGCTGGCCACACCACTTCGGCCACGAGCCAGGATGCCCTGGGTGATCTCGGCCAGCTGGGCACACTCTGGCTCGTGTTCCTGCCTGGCACGGTGACCATCGGCCCAGGGGAGGAGTGACCCAGCAGGCAGCTCTGGCCGCCTGTCCCCAGGGAGGTGACAGCCCGTTCCTCACCCCCGGGCTGGATCCAGCCCTCCAGCCCCGCATCCCTGCCCCCGGCCACGGCTGAGCCGGAGCAGCGACCGATCCCCGCGGGAGCGGCTGAGTCAGCGACTGGGAATCCTCTGTGAGGGATGAGCTGGCATTGCTCTGCTCCCTCCAGCCCCCGGGGCTGCGCCAGCAGAGTGCTCCAGGGCGAGCTGGCAAAGGGAAACCCGGCGGGGTCCGTGCCAGGGCTGCGGGTCGGAGCTGCAAAGGGAATTTGGCTCCCACCTCCCTCGCCCAAGCCCAGCTGGAGATGGCTTTAGGCACGGGAAGGAGAGAGTCTTTGCCATCTGCAGGCTCTGGCAGAGCCAGAGTGACCACTGGGAAGCAGGAGCCCCTTCTCCCTGTCACCAAGGGCTTCCTGGTGACCTCCCAGCTCCGATCATCGAATCTGGGATTGGTTTGGGTTGGAAGGGACCTTGAAGATCACCTGGTTCCAGCCTTGCACACCTGCACTAGACGGGGTTGCTCCGAGCCTCATCCAGCCTGGCCTGGAATCCTCTCTGTGCTCGTGGCACCCACCCATCACCCCCTGTCCTGGCCTGGGGGAAGGGATGCTGCCCTGCCGGCTCCATCGCTCTGGAGTTTGCGTCCAGGGGCACAGGGTGGGCTCACACACACTGGCCCGGATTTACCTGCAGCAATCGAGCCCTGGCGCCCTTTGGCTTTATCCCAAACCACCACAGGGCTGGAGGGGTCACCCCGGGACATCTGTGGTGATCCTTGGATACATACGGGAAGCGTCTGCCTGGGCTAGAAGTTAACTGGGAGACGGGGAAGTTCCCATTCCCCGCCTGTGGCTCAGCTGAGCAGGGGCACAGCCCCCGGCGGGGCGCACCTGACATGGGACGCCACGACCACATTCTTTGGGGTCAGACTGCTCCTGCTGCATCTGCCCCACGTCCAGCGGGCTCTGGGCCCCTGGGCCGTGTTCAAGGCACCCCCTGGGCCGTGTTCAAGGCACCAACTTTGCCCTTTTCTCACCAGGATGGGCTGGGGACAGCACCAGGAGGTGGGGCAGTGTGGGACCGTCCCCCACAGTGACCGCCTGGCTCACCCCGAGGCACTCCCACGGCAGAGCTGGGCTGGGCTTTGCACAGTGACAGAGAAAATAAACCCTGAGCTGCCGTGTTTGCTCCGTCACAGCTTTCCAGGGCACGGGCTGGGGTTGGAAAAGATCTCTGAGAGCATCGAGTGCCGCCTTTGACCGACCCCCAAATTTTCAACCAGCCCAGAGCACTGAGTGCCATGTCCAGGCGTTCCTTGGACACCTCCAGGGATGGGCACTCCAAACCTCCCTGGGCAGCCCCTGACCACCCTTTCCATGAGGAATTGTGCCCCTGCTGCCTGTGCATCCCACTGCTGGCTCCGGTGCTTTCCCTCAAGGAACGTGGACGCTTTAAGGAGCTCCGGCAGCCCTTCCACGCAGACGTTCCCTCAGCGCTCTGCTCGGGCCCTCGGCAGCGTTCAGGACACGAAGAGCAGCAAAGTGCCCGGCTCACATCCAGGAAGACTCCTTTCTCCTGGAGCAGCCCTTCCTTTCAGTGTTTCCCTGGGTTCAGAGACCAGGGCATGGCTGTGGGGTGGTGGGGACGGGGCTCAGGTGAGCAGCAACCCCCAGCACATCCCTCACCTCACCTGGGACAAAGACTTCACTCCTCCTGTCACGGAATCACGGAATTCAGCTTGGAAAAGCCCTCTAAGGTCACTGAGTCCAACCATCAACCCAGCACTGCCAGGCCCACCACTAATCCGTGTCCCCAAGAGCCACATCCATGGGTTTTTGGACACTTCCAGGGATGGGGACTCCAGCACTGCCCTGGGTTTGTGTGAGCAGCACGATGACTTCTGGTCAAACAGAGGGGAGCCTGCATGGGGGGGACCTTGGGGACCACCAGCGGTGCCAAGGAAGAGGCAAGAAATCCTTTCCCATGGGATTAACCTGACCCAAACAGGGCTGCGACCAACATTTATGGACGGGGCACCCCCTCCTGCGTGCTCTCCTGGGGAAGCACGGCACGGAGCTCACCAGGAACTCCACAGTGCCCCCGGGTTGGGGCAGGACAGGGATGTGGGCAGCAGGGACAGCCCCACGGACCTTTCCTCCCCCCTGTCCCCCCTCCTCCGGCCCTGGGAACCGATAGTAAAGCAGGAAGGCTCTCTACCCCGTATTTACACTGGCGGGATTTGACTCCGTACTGGAAGCGGCACTGCTCATCGGCATCGTAGGCCTGGCCCGGGGCCACCGTGGGGTAGATGAAATCCTGCTTGGGAGGAGCGTTGTTCAGGCACAATCCCATCCCGGAGCTGGAAGCAGAGAGGGAGAATCAGAGCTCAGGAAGGCTGAGGGGAGACCGAGCGCTGAGGTGGGGGATCGGCAGCCGCCACTCCCGGCTGCGCTGGGGCTCAGCTCGGCTGCTTGAGGGGACAAATCTGGGTCTGCTCTGAGCAAGAGAAAGAGCCCTGAAATCCCTCCAGCTGTGTGCCCCGGGCTGGGAAGCACACCCTGGTTCCAAGGTAACTCTGGGGGAGTTGATCTGAGGGTTCATAAAATCCCGGAATACCCTGAGCTGGAAGGGACCCACCGGGATCATCGATCCAGCCCCTGGCCCTGCACAGACACCCCAACAACCCCACCCTGGGCATCCCTGGGAGCGGTGTCCAAACGCTCCTGGAGCTCTGGCAGCCTCGGGGCCGGGACCATTCCCTGGGGAGCCTGGGCAGTGCCCAGCACCCTCGGGGGGAAGAACCTTTCCCTGAGCTCCATCCCAAGCCCTGACACAGCCCCAGCTGTTCTGCAGGCTCTCGCCAGCCCCTGGCTGTCCCCGTGGCAGAGTGCAGGCCAGTGTGCCCAGGCTGGTGTGTCCAGCACCCTCAGTGGGCAGCGGGTGGGCAGAGGGGCTGCTCCCCCACCCAGCTGTGAAGCCCCAGCTGAGAGGAACTGGAGCCCCCACGCTCCAGGCCCGTCCTCCTGCTTGCCAGAGCTTTGTAGGAGCATCCAAACTCGGCCAGAAACGCCTCTCCCTCCTCTTTCCCCGCTGCTCTCTGAGCTCCCCCTAAATCAAGGCCGCTGTCGTCACCCCCGGCCCCAAATCCTGCACACCCCATGTCCCAGTGGAGGCTCCTGGAGCCCGGGGTGGCCAGCACGGAGCACGAGGAGCTGGGATGAACTCTCCATCCTCCTCCAGCCCTGCCAGGAGCTCAGGGTCAGCGGAGGACGAGGCAGCCTGGCCGTGCCACGTGCCTCGGTCACCAGCGTGGGGGACAGGCCTGGCCGTGGCCGAGCCGCAGCTTCCAGATGTGGGATTTGCTGCTGAGCCACGAGGTTTGGCCGAGCCGTGCAGGACGGAGGGAGCCCCTCGGGGAGGAGCTGTGGCTGCTCCTCTTGCTGCGTGCCAGGAGCTGAGCTCTGCTCTCCAGACTCCCAGGGGGCTTCCCTCCACACGAACCCCACACTTGTGCTGCTCCCAGTCGTCCCTCAAGCCCTTCCCGGTCCTTCCTTCAGGAAGTGTCACTGTCCTACAGAAAACCTCATCAAAATGGAGCCCCACCGATTGTTTTGGGATAGAAACCCAGCGGCTGCCGGAACCCTGCACAGGGTGAGGCGTGATGACAGCCTTGAAACCCTGGGATTTAGGAGCCTAAATCATGGCATCATGGAATGGTTTGGGTTGGGAGGGACCCTAAAATTCATCTCATTACACCCCCTGCCATGGGCAGGGACACCTTCTACTGTCCCAGGCTGCTCCAAGCCCTGTCCAGCCTGGCCTTGGACACTGCCAGGGATCCAGGGGCAGCCACAGCTGCTCTGGGCACCCTGTGCCAGGGCCTCCCCACCCTCACAACAAAGAAATTCCTCCTAATATCCAATCTAAACTGCTCTCTTTCAGTTTGAATCCATCCCCCCTTGTCCTGTCCCTTCTCCTGAATCCTAAAAATGCTTTGGGAAAAAAAGAAAGCCAGAATCTTTCCCCTGCTTTGCTCATTCACACTGAAAACTCCTCCTCGCTGCCCGGAGAAAGCGCCTGCACCACGCAGACCCAGTCCTGTCCCCAGACCCTCCTTCCCCACCACACCAACCCTTCCCTGCAATTCCCGGCTGGACTTCAGAACCACCCAAATGCCTCCAGGAGGGACTGATCTATTTGGGAAGTTTCTGGACGTGGGGAACTCAAACAAAGCTCTCCCAGCTGCAGCATAAATGGGTTTAGACGTTCAACAGGCAGGAAAAACACGGGAAAGCCCAAAGGCAGGAGAGAATGTGGCTCTGGGAGGCAAGAGAGAAAGCGCTGGGGGATCTGGGGGCTTTGCTTTGGCTTTCCCCACTTTCCCAAGGGACTGGGGGACGCCGGAGGAAGGGCAGGGAGAGGCGGATTCCTTACTCCAGGAAGCTGGTGATGTAATCCCTGCTGCACGTGGACCACACGAACGGGTTGGTCTTCATGGTGATGTGGGCAGCCATCAGCTTGGCCGTCTCCTGCCCCCGCGAGCCGCAGCTGTTGCCGACGCCGTCGTGGTTCATGCCAAACCTGGGAGCCGCCGCGGCGCAGGGAGGAGGGGATCAGCCACCGACGCCTTGGGGTTTTAGCTTTTGTGATTTTCACACCCTGGTAATTCTGCAGTTCTTTAGTGAATAACTCCGAACTCCACACGGCCTGCTAGCTGCTGTTCTCCTGATGCCATGAGGGTTTTTTTTGCCTTTTCTTTCACGCCCCTTTTATACACCCTTTCATACAGCTTCTATGTGTCCTCAGCGCTTTTAGCCCACGTACTTGTAATTCCTTAAGTCTGATAACTTAGCTAAGACCCAATATTCCGTTCAGCCGGGAGACCAAACATCCTGGAGGCCTCGCAGTCGGAGGCCAGAGAGCCCCATGCTATCCTGAGAAACCAAGGTCTTCCCTAGAACACATCCTGTAAACTAAAAGAAGCCCATCCAGGGGGGAATTCCTCGGGACGAGGGGTTCATTCGAGCCTCTCACTGGGGAGTCTTTGACAGATATGTTAATTTGCAAGGCCAATAAATTGTATACATGGTCTACCGTGGGTGTGCATTCTGAGGTGCATTTCGTGTGCATTTCAGGGTGCATTTCGTGTGCATTTCGGGGTGCATTCTGGCACATTCCACCTGGACAAAGTGGTGCGCCTTTCAGAACCCTTAAATAAACACAGAAATAAAAACCCCTTTTCCCCTTAACTGTGTTCGGCTCTGAATTTTAAGACCAGGGAAAGGCAATGCTCCCATTTTGGTCAGACAAAACAATTTCTCTCCGGGCCTGGAAACCAAGGACACCTCACTGCCTCGGGCCCCGAGAAATGTAAACAACAGCAAGTTGGGGGCGAGCAAACTTGGGGTAAAGGACTTCGTTACCTGAAGCTATAATTGGAGGATTAACCCCAATGTGGAAATGGACGAAACTTATAATGATGCCCTGGAGTGGCTACCTGAAAACAGCAGCTAGACAAGATTAAGAGGCTAAAAGTGGGTGTTTATTGAGGGCCTTCAATAGGAACACCTCACCAAAAAGCTCCCGAGGGGCTACACCCAAGACAGACCCAGGGTCACAGGTTTTTCACACTTCTATAAGTTTAGTCCATTTGCACATCAGGGTTAATTCTCCAATTACAATTTCAGGGAATGATGTCATTACCCCAAGTTTGCTCCCCTTCCCCAGAGGCTCAGTTTACATATTTTGGGGCCTGGGACAACAAGGTGTCCTTGAGTCCAGGCCCGGAGAGGGTTTGTTATGGCTAACAGTAGCTAACAGGCTACGTGGAGTTTCAGAGTTACACACCAAACCAGCACGGGGTCTGAAAATATAAAAGCTAAATCCCAAGGCATCAATAAAAGCATGAAAAGCCGTGACCCGTCATCCATTTCTCGGGTGTAGCCCCTGGCGGGGTTTGTCTGCCCTAGAAGTACCTGAAGGCCCTTCCATAAATGTAAACCGCTTCTTATTCTCTTAATTCTGCCTAGACTCTGTTTTTAGGTAGTCCCACAAGGCATCAACACATCTGGATCATCCACGGGAAGGCTTTCCAGCCCCTGAGGGCAGGAACAAAGCAGCAGGAGCTGCTGGGGGCTCTGGTGGTGCCGCACTCACGTGTGGCCGATCTCGTGGGCGATGGTGAAGGCCGTGGCCAGGCCGATGTCCTCGTTGATGCTGCAGCTCCGCTCCCGCTCGCACATCCCGCCCACGGGGGCCAGGCCTGGGGAGGGGACAGGGCTGTCACACGGGGCCACCACAGGGTGTCTGAGGGGACACGGGGGTGTTGGGGACTGCCCGATGCGCTTCACACTCTAACACTGAGCACAACCAGTTCCCTCTCACCGGTGCACTGGGCTTTGGGATGGACTCTCATGGGATGTGGTCACTCGGCACTGATGATGAATTACCAGTGACAGGCTCAGAAATGCTAAGAATGATTCAAAATGCTCTGAATTTCATATCCAAACGGTGCAGAGGGGAGCAGTCCTTGGCACGGCCCTGGTGGGGCAATCAAAGACGGGCTGCACCAGCTCTGGGGCATCCACACCTGGCCAGGGAGAGCTGAGCAAGCCGGGATCCAACCCTGGTTCTGCCTGGCACCCACCAGGAATCCAGCCTGGCTCCGTTCGGGGGACTGGATGATGCTGAAATTCCCCCTGAATTGTGACAGCAAATTCCCACCCCAGCAGCACCAGCTGTGCCACTGCCCCGGGCCAGGGAAGGATTTGAGCCACCCCAGCACCTCCAGCCTCAGCCTCCCTCCCAGGCTCCTCCTCTGCGGCCGCATCAGGTCAGAGACCCAGCAGCTCTCCCCTGTGCAGTGATTCGGAGCAGAAATCCCTCCCTGCCTGCTCCGTCTAGACCAGGGCGAGACAAATGAGGAGCTGCAGCCAGGGAGAGCTGCAGGCTCTGTCTGTGCCAATAAAGAACTCCCTTTATAGCATCACAAAACCATCGGATTTCTCCCTGCCCAGCCAGGAATACTCCACCAGGCCACGGACAAACCCTAAATGCGAGTGGTTCTTAATCATCAGGCTGGGCTCAGCCCAGGGATGGAGCAGAGCAGAGTTCCAGAGCCCATCCGTCCTCAGGGCTGCTGGTTTGGTGTTTACGGAAGGAAGGAGAGGCTGGAAACCACTGCTCTGGTCCTGGCTCTGCTGCTGGTGCTGGGACAAGAGCTTCCCCTTCACTGGGAATGGGATGGGACAGCTGGGAAAGGGGATGGCACAGGTGGAAAGGGGATGGCACAGCTGGAAAGGGGAACGGGACAGCTGGAAAGGGATGGCACAGGTGGGAAGGGATGGCACAGCTGGAAAGGGAGGGCACAGC
>VZTD01001148.1:107219-119384 GCA_013397725.1 Rhagologus leucostigma | reverse complement strand
ACTCAGACTGTCCTAAACCCAAAAGGTGTAAACTAGAGCCCCTAGAGAGGTGGAGAAATTGAAGAAATTACATCATTAGCTAAAGTTTTAATTGGTGAATTTATGTTGATGTGCAAATGAACCAAACCTATAAAAGTGTGAATAACTCGTGACTCGTCATCCGTCTTGGGGTCCCTTTTTGGATGTAGCCTCTGGCTCCCCAGGGTGTGCATTTGAAGGCCTTTCAAATAAATGCCTGCCTTTATTCCCTTACTCCTGTCTAGTCTCTGTTTCTAGGTAGCCAGGGGTTGAGGGTGCTTCGCCACCACCACCCAGTGCTGGGCTTCCAGCCAAGGGAGCTGATTGTCACACCAAGTCACAAATGCAGCTGGTAGCAGTGTGTGCAGTGCTCACTCTCAGCAAACACCATTTGAATGCTCCACTGTGCTGGAGGTCAGAATGGAGCTGAAGTGACACAGTTTGTCTTAAGCTGCACCAGGGGAAATTTAGGTTGGACATCAGGAAAAAATTCTTCACTGAAAGAGTGACTGGGCACTGGAATCGCCTGCCCAGGGAGGGGGTGGAGTCGTCATCCCTGGACGTGTTCAAAAAAAGCCCGGACGTGGCACTCAGTGCCGTGGTTTAGTTGGTGAGGAGGTGTTGGGTCAGGGGTTGGACTTGATGATCTCAAAGGTCTTTTTCAACCTGATTCATTCTGTGATTCTGTCTCTGTGACTTGAGGTACCTACGTTGTCACCTCAATTAAACCTCCAGGGAGGTGCCTGGGCTTTCCTACCTAGCCTGGGCATGTATTAACCCATCGGATTCTGTGCTTTTCGGGGGGACCTCCACCACCAAGCAGACCAGCAGGAGAGGATCAACAGAACATCCTCGGAATCCACAGAGTGGTGATATTTTCCTTATTCTGTCCCTGTCACTCTCTTTCTGTCCCTCCCCACCTATTTTCTATTTCTTTCTCTCTGTCGCTCATATTTACTATCAAATAAAACCCATATATTGTCACCAGCACATGCTCTTGTTTGCACCTTAATTCAGGCAGAGGCATTTCTAAGAACCTTAATAACCGGGTCATGACAGAGCACCTACCCAGCACTCCGCAGGCTGCGTCCATGTGGGGGTACTGCAGGGACGAGCGCTTGTACACGACGTGGGGGCTGCCCTTGCCCTCTCCCCCCGCGCTGACGTTGGCTCCGGGGCTCAGGGGCTCGATGAAATATTCCTCCTCATCCGCCACGATCACCCCGTGCTGCAGGAGGGAACAGAGGGGAGGCAATGACAGAGGCGCAGAGAGAGCTGGGGGACAGAGGTGGCTGCTCATGGCGAGGTTTTTGCCGACTGACCCCGAATTTCTGGGGACTGACAAAAGCCGCAGAGGAATCCTGCACAAACACTGAACTGCAGGAACCCACAGAGCAGAGGAAGCCCAGCCAGATGGTGGTGGATGCCTTGGGACATCTGTGCTCACTGAAGTCCTCTGGAAATCACGGTCTTGCCTCGCTGAGTTATGAATGAGTTGTTTCCTATTCCACCCACTCGGTCTCAGCGGGATCCCTGTGGGATCCCAAACACCGCCTGCTCAAACACCGCATCTTCGAGCTCGGCCTCCCCAAAAAACCCTCCCAAGCAGCTCAGGACCATCACCACCAGCTGGGAACTCAGAGCTGCGAGAGGGGTGGATACCCAGAGGCTTTGGCAAACACCCCAAATGTTTAAAATCTGAAGGCTGATAAAGCAGAGGCCACTAGCAGAGTCAAAACCCTTCTCTGGAGCCTGGATGGGGCATCCCAGCCCCTCGTACACCTCGGATTGGCCACATCAGTCAGATTATCTGGGGTTTGCTGCCTTATTTTTTTCAGTTTTTGATTCTTTGACTCAATCTCTGTGAGCCCAGGCTGTGCTCCCTGAGTGGACCCACACGAGGCAGAGACAGCCAGGAGGAGCAGATGCTGGTGGGGTGGTCACCAAACCCACCAGGGACTCGCAAGATCTCTCCTCTCCACCCTCACAGCAACACTCCCCCTTCCTGAAAGGTCTGAGCAACCCGAAAAGTTTCCGGGAGCCCAAGATGAGCTCCATCCCAGTTCCTGGCACTGAGGAACTGAATTGAATTCTCCGAGGAATGTGGCGTCCCATCAGCTGAACTTTCCAGCCAGTGACCGAGGCACAGGAATGTGCCTGGCGTGGCTCAAACACGATCCCAAAAGCCCAAGAGCCAAAAGTCCCGGCTGTCATCCCCCTCCCTGTGTGCAAGCACGGCTCTGGGTGCAGAGACACCCCTCCCCTGCCGCCAGTGGTGTCCTTCGGCTGGGACAGCGCTTTCCCAGCTCCCGCTGTGCCCGAGGGACGGGAGCCCTGCTCTGCCAGGGTGAGGAGCAGGGAATTCAATCCCTTCCATGGAAGTACCTTCCTGGAACCACCGCCGGGTGTGGGTGCGGAGAGCCTCTCCGGGGGGACAGTCCCTGCCTGCCGGGGCTGTCGCTGTCCCCTCTCCGGCCGCAGCTCAGTCGGGGCAGTGTGTGCGCGGCGAATCCCGGCCCCGAGCGCCGGGGGATTTCCTCCTGCCCCGGGCTCTGCTGCTCTTGGCTCGGCTCCACCTTTCCGACACAAGCGAGGTACTGTGAGGTTACCCTGGCCGGGCTCCGGCGGGAGCCGAGTGCCGGCAGAGCCAGCTGGAAAGGCTTTGTGGGATGGGGGGAAGGAGGTGACCCCCGGCCCGGGGCAGAGCACCGGGAGGGGAGAGCGCGTCCTGCCCCAAATCCATCCTGCTAGAAAAGGGATGTTCTCACCCCAGCCTCTGCAGAGGCTCCACGCCTGCCTGGCACCTTCCAGCAGCAAGGCTGGGCTGTCGCAGGAGTCTGAAAGTTGTCCCACCGCTGACCCCACGGGCTGAGCTCTGAGGGCCGGGCACTGGACGTGACACAGGGCTGGTGAGAGGGGCGGGGAGAGGTCCTGAGAGAGCCCTGCGGTTTGTGGGGGAGCTGGGCTGGATGTCCTGGGCGTGATTCACGCAGGTCAGCTGCAGAGCAGGGAGGGTTTGCGCTGTCAGCTCATACCACGCTCGGGAAAGGCACAGCCCGGCCTGGGCCAGCTCTCCCCGCTCCTGGAGGAGCCGTGTGGCAGCGGGGCCACCTAGGTCCAGTCCTCCTCATCTGGGTTCCTCCAGGCACTCCTGTCCGTGCTGGGCCCAGGGGACTAATCAGGAAAGCTGCCCCTGGATCCCTGGAAGGCCAGGTTGGATGGGGCTTGGAGCAGCCTGGGACAGTGGAAGGTGTCCCTGCCCATGGCAGGGGATGGAACAAGATGGAATTTAAGGTCCTTTCCATCCCAAACCATTCTGGGATTCTCTGATGAAGATGTTTCAGGCCTTTCAGCTGCTCCTGACACAAGAGGGAAAAGAACGGCACTTCTCTGCTCAGTGTTTCCTCCTGGCTGTCATTTTTTGAGGGTAGGACACGAGGGATCCTTGGGATCTCTTGGGATGAAACACAGGGATTTCCAGCTCCTGGCCAGGCTGAGGCAAAGCTGCTCCCTGGAGGCTCCCAGCTGCTTGGCCCTTCTGGCAGCTCAAAACGTGGAATATTTTTGAAAACCGACCAAGTCACCCTTTGCTTCCAGCAAAGGCCACATGGCGGCATCGGGGCTGTCCTGTGCAGGACCAGGATGGACTTTGATGTCCTCATGGGTCCTTTCCAGCTCAGGACATTCTGTGATTCTGTGGCTCTGGGAACGGGGTGACTTTCCCCTGGCTGAGCCTGAAGCCCAGCAGGGTGTGGGGGATGTGTGGGGTGAGCCCTGCTCCCTGCCTGCCCTCGGGCCGGGTGACAGTGCCTGTGGCTGGCAAGAGGAGTCACTGGGAGACAGTCCAGGTATTGGGAAGAGGAGTCAATGGGAGAGTGTCCAATGGGAAGAGGAGTCGATGGGAGTGTGTCCAGAATTTGAGAAGAGGGGTCAGTGGGAGCGTGTCCAGGAATCGGCATCCACATCTGATGCACTGTCAGGTGAGAGTTGTGTCGAGAGTGTTCACAACCAAAGTGGTTCAAACCCAAACCTTGCAGGCACAGGAATTCCTGAGGGATGTGGGAGCTGGAGGACAGGAGGATGGCCTGGAGCTGTTACTGTGCTCACACTCATCCCTTTCCCTCCTTCTTGTGCTCAGCTCAGCCCGTGCCCAGCTCAGGCCCCAGTTCGTGCCCAGTCACCACCACAGCGCCCAAGTGCCTGCGCAGCATCAGCCGTGCAAAGCTGGGTCAGTGCAGTGCCCCCTCAGCAGGAACCTGCACCTGGGGACCCTCTTCTGTCCCCTCCAAGATGGGTGACGCCCTCCTGGAGCGGAGCCTGCTGGAGACGAGGGATGGCACGAGCGGATCAGCGGCTACTGGTCACCCAGAGCGCTGCACAGCATCTCCCGTGGCAAGTCCAGCCCCCTCCTTACCAGCTAAAAACATTCCAGACTCCTCTTGCCCAAATTCCTGACCCCACTGTCCTCACTGAGCCCGGAGCCCTCCTCCCCCATCCTCGCCGTGTCCAAAACTGCAGAGGGCAGAAGGACAGGGTTCAGGCAGAGGAGAGCTTGTTGGATGACCCCCTGTCCCTCTCCGTGCCTGGATGCATTTTCCTCCAGACAGCCCTTGGTGCCTCTCCAGGGCTAAACACAGCCTGGGGACGGAATTCTCCCAGTTCCGAGTGCTTGCCCCGGCCTTGCTGCCCCATGGGGTGGGGGGTGCCAGATTCCCCCGGAGCCAGCAGCACCCAGCTCACCCTCTGTGAGCACCACGAAATTCCCGGGGACTGGAGCAGAGTTCCCACGTCCAAACAAAGGGCTCGGGAAGCAGGAGCTGGTGCAGCTCGGAGTGTTGGCTGTGAGCTGGAAACTTTAGACTCCGTGATATAATGAGTCAGATTCTCATTTCTGTTAATAACCCACAGCACTGTTCTGGCAGGGTCACCCAGCCATAAATCAAGCGGGAATTCATTCCCGTTTGGAAGCGCTTCCTCACTGCCAGAACGCTGCGAGGAGGTGGGGCTGGAGCAGAAATATGAACCTGGCCTGGAGAGTCTTTTCCTGCCCCTCCAAGGGAGCCATCAGCCTCGGGATTCACTCACGGGGTATGTTTGCGCCATCCCTCCATCTGGCAGCTCAGGAAATGTGCTGTGCGAGCCAGAAATACCAGAAAATCACAGAAAAATAGGGATGGAAGTCCTCAGCCTATTCCCAGGGCTGGGAGAGCTAGTGAATCATACCTGGAGGGGTTTGGAGAGCCTTTCGTCTGGCCTGTTCCTAAAGATCTCCCAAGACCTCGCCCTCTCCAAGCAACCTAGCCCAGAGCTCAGCTGTTCTTATACTCGTGTCCACCACTAAGATTCCTTGCTGATATTTAGGACCAGGATGTTCAGTCTGAGCTGTCAGGACTTGGAAAATCAACCATTCCCACCCTGCTTCCCTCAGCCTTGCTGGTTTTGAGGAAATGCCACCTTGCCCCGTCTTGATGTTCCTTTTTTCATATTGAGAAACTGATTATTTCCATTTTTCCCCTCAGAAGTGACATCTTTTAGCTCCTGAAACATGGACGGAAGCCACTGGGAACCTCAGGAATGCATCTGCAGATGGAAGGATCCGGATGCACTCCTGACATTCCAGCGGCGCTGCGAAATCCCTGCCCGCCCGCAGCAGCACACGCAAAACAATATTTGCTGTTGCTGTTGGAAGAACTCGGTGAGAGCCAGGTCTGGGTATCCCCAGAGAGCCAGGATTATCCCATTCCAATCAAAATCAACGGGAAAAGGCCTAGAAACAGGACTAGAAGTGTCCCACGGACCAGGAACCCCCACGGACGAGCCGAGGGCTGTCCGCACCCTCCACCAATTGCGATGCCAGCGTTCCCGCTTGCCACCAATCCCGAGCTTTTCCCACCGCATGGATCCACCTGCTGGAGGATCAAAACTGTTGGCATCACCCCTGGCTGGCCAAAGCCGGACTCACCAGCCCGTTGCAGTTGCTGATGGCCACCTTGGAGCTGAGGTACTGGTCCTGCAGGTGGCCGGCGTAGTGGCAGTCCTCGTGGAAGTCGTGCTGCCAGTCCATGCCATCCCGCTTCCAGTACTCCACGGTGAAGTGCTCGGCCAGCAGGTTGGAGTGCAGGGTCAGGTTGAGCAGGAACTGGGTGTGGTGGGCAGAGACTTTGTAGAAGACCTGCTGCTCCGAGGGCTCGTAGGGCAGGGAGCGCCGGGGCCGCGGCTTCAGCTGCCGGCGCATGTCGAAGGTGAGGAAGTCCCCGTTCTGGTCCACTTGGATGGGGAAGGCGATCTCATAGTGATCCAGGCTGGAGAGGAATTCCTCTGCGGAGGGAAGGACACGCACGGGAATGACACAGGTGGGAATGGCGGCCTGCCCAAGGGAGTTGGACACCCAGCACTGCCAGCCCCAGCGCGGCCACAGCCGGTGCAGCGTTCCAGAAATTGGAATCCCAAGGCTCTGCCCAGCCTGCAGGATCCTTGGGATATTCCCCGAACCCTGCAGCCTACGGAACCTCGGGATAGCAGTTTCTGGAACGCAACTTTTTCCTCTGCAGGTGATGGAGAGGAACAGCCCGGCCCCAAGGGCCCTTCAGGACACCCCGACTGTGGCTCTGGAGTACCCCAAATCCTTCCATCCCCACTGGGCACAGGGAATCCAGGTTTTGCAGAGCCCAGCTCTGAGCTCTGGAGAGTTGTTTTAACCTGGACCCTTCCAGGAACAGACCCAGCAATGAGGGCTCTTCCAAAGGAGGGAGAAGGAGCCTTGGGGTGACACTGGCTCAGGAGAAAAGTCTCCTGCGGGTCCCTCAGGGCATCTGCCGCTGCTGACTCTGAGAACACAAAATATCAGCACCACCCCAACCTCCCCGTCAGAGCAGCAGGGACCTCAGGGGCACAAAGTCCTTGAAATGCCAATCTTGATACCCAAACAAGAGAGAGGGCAACCAGAATTCCCCGAGCTGTGCTGAAAATGAGCGGGAGTGGAAGTCAGACACCCCAATTCCCCAGGCAGGTCGCTGTCCGTGACCCCATCCTGCCCTCCCAGCTCCCTGGACCGGTTTTTATCACCTCAGCCTGGCTTAGCAGCTCGTCTGGGAGCCCTTGAGCTCTGAGCCTGTGTGGTGCCACCCAGGTTGTGACAAGGGCACTGTCCCCAGCCCCTCCGCCCGTGCTCTGCCGGCCGTCCAACAAACTAGCGCCCTGCAACCTCGGCAAAACCCCCTCCTTTTCAAAGGAAAACGTCCCAGGGGCTGCCAGATTGGCTCTGAGCAGAGCTCTGGCTGTGTCTGACGGCCCTCAGCCCCGGAGGCTTGGGCTGAAGGTGGGAAATATCCGTGTGCTGGAGCAGGACAGCTCCTCCTGAACCCCTCGTGCCTGGAGGGTTTGAGCCTCCTGAGCCCTCATGGGAGGGGATTTTCAACTCTGTTCCCTCTGGAAAAGTCTTCCTGTGCTTTCTGCATCCCATTTGCCGTTGTTTCCCAAGCAAGCAGGAGGGGCCCGGCTGTTCCAGGGAAGCTGAGTTTTGCTCCACAGCCCCCACCTTCAAACACTTCCCGGCCATCAGAAACCGGCCAGCTCCAAACTGCACCCTCACCACAGGGCAGCACTGCAAAGTTTCCTTTTCCTCTGTTTTCCAGTGGGGCACTCTGGCAGAGTGGTTTCCTTGGCCACCGGGAATGGGACAGCCCTTCCACCCTCTGGGATTAGGGGACAGCTCCCGTCTTTCCCGACCATAAACACTTCTGGCACCTCTGCCTTGCCAGGACTAACGATGAGGTTTGTAACTTCCAGCTCTCCCTGCATCCCAGCACCTCCCTGGGATGGGGCTGGGCAAACAAGGGCCACTTTTTGCGCTTAGAAATGACTTCAGGCTTGGAAAAATTTGCTGTCGGAAGTGTTTTGTTTTCTTTTTTGCCTCTTTGCAGTCCGTGTAGGCTTGGAAAAGAGTGAATCAGAGGGTGGTTTGTGCTTGCTGTGGCTACAAAGGACCTGGGACTCCGGGCTGGAAGCTCTGATCCTGACCTGAACGGCACTTCCAGGAGGAAAAACGTGTCCAGAGCCTGAGGGTGAGGTGGTGTGTGAGAACCTGGTGGTGCTGTAGGGCTGGGCACTGCATCTCCTCAGGGATGTCCCTCTGGACACTGAGGCACGGGAAGAGCCCAAGAGCATCACAGAAATGGTTTGGGAAGTGGTGCTGCCGAGTGGGAATGCCACAAATGGAACAAATAACCATGGAATAGAATCATGGAATGGTTTGGGTGGGAAGAGACTTTAAAGTTCATCCCATTCCACCCCCTGCCGTGGCAGGGACACCTTCCACTGTCCCAGGGTGCTCCCAGCCCCGTCCAGCCTGGCCTGGGACACTTCCAGGGATGGAACAGCCACAGCTGCTCTGGGAAAGTTGTTCCGATGATTCCAGCTGTTCCCTGAGGGTCCAGGCTACCTCTGAACCTCTCTGCTGCCTTGGAGAGCCCTTCAGCGCCAGGCTGCTGCTCCCCACACAGACAATTAGAGCTCAGGGCCGATACCTTGGTGTTCCTCCCGCATAAACCGAACGCGCTGACGTGGAGTGGTGCGCGCAGGGCACGGGAACGCTGCTCCAGAGCTGCCTGCAGCGAGCCCCTGGGACCAGGGGCTGCTGATAACCCTGCCCTGCACCCTCCAGCTGCTCCCGGGAGATAACTGCGCCTCACCCTCTCCAGACGGCGTTGTGGGGGTTAGGAACTGTCCCGGCAGCCTGGTGAAGTGCTGGGTGACATCAACAGCCTGGCACCAAAAAAAGGGCTCTGACAGCCAGAGGGACCCCTGGGGCAGCAGGGACTGGGCAGGGGACAGGGGCTGGAGAGGGGACAGGGGCTGGGCAGGGGACAGGCTGCAGTCCCGGTGTGGTGCTCCCAGCACACCACATCCATGCCATGGCACCACATCCCACCAACACCGTGGGCTGGGCCCCATCCCCAGAGCTGCTCAGGGCCTGCTTTAGGGGAGCACAGGTTAATTCCCGTTAATCCAGGGTTTAATGGAGCTGTGTCACCCCATGGAGCAGGGGCTGTGCCCAGGGGGATCCCGGTGCTGGGAGCAGGAATAGGGCCGATCCCACAGCGCGTCCCGGCAGGGCTGCTCATGGAGCAGGGCATGAACTGATGGGCACGGGAGGCCCAGAGCAGCCCCCCAGGCACTGCCAGAGCCTGTGGAGAGCAGCACCAGGAGCTGGGTGTCCTTCAGATCCCGACCTGCCCAGAGAACGTGCCCGGCTCCCAGCCGGGGCTGCCTGCCCGGGACACCGAGGGGCTCCGGCTGCTTTTGTCTCCGTTCCCAGCTCTGCTTCCCCAGCCAGCTCACGGCCCCTGTGACCACAGCCTGCCCCGCTCACCAGCCCGGGAATGTCACCGGCTGTGGCCCCGCCGGGGTTGATCTGGGTGCACAAGGGGTGCAGGGTTGTGGCTGAGTGACACTGCCACGGTTTGAACGCCTGGCATGGATAAATCCTACTCCAGAGCTCGCTCCTCTCACCTCTGGTGCCTGGTGGCAGCGTTCACATTGCTTTTTAAGGAATAATTCTACAAATACCACTATTAATCAGTTTAACTCCCCTTTGTCGTCTGTGAGTGTGGTTTGTACTCCAGGCTGGGCTCAAGGCTCCACCCGTTTTCCAGCCCCTTCCCTCCTAACCTGGCATAAAATCAGGTGCAAAAGTACAAAGCTGTGGACAAGAGACCCGCATTCCCCTGTCCTCGCAGTCCCCAGGCGTGACTCTGCTCAAACTCGAGTCCTTCAGGCACAGACACATGAGATGGGCACAAACACACTTTAAAAAATGCGTGTACAAACCAACCCTGCTCCCCCGGCAGCACGGTCCTGTCCAGACTCAGCTGGGCAGAGGGTGTGGGTGCTCCAGCACTGCCCTCCAGCCCTGGACACGCCCAGGGCCAGGCACACACAGCGCTCCCCCAACCACAGCCTCTGCTCGCCCGAGGATGTGCTGCTGCCCGGAAGGGAACCATCCCCGCTGCCACCACACCTCCTTCCCTTGCCAGCCCTTCACGGGCCCGGCCTTGCACTGACCCCGCTGCCCTGGATTCTGCCAAAAGCCGCGGAGTGCAACACCCGAGAGCAAAACACCTCCGTCCCTTGGGGGCTGATGGAAAACCCCGGCCAGGGGGACGGGAGAAGAGCAGAGCTGGAGGTGTCTGCACTGCTCCCCCAGTCCCTCCCCAGGCCAGCATTAGGGTTCTGCCAGCAGCAGAGGGGTGGACCCAGCTGCCCTCCCCACAGGTGGATCCAGTTCCTCTCCCCATGGATGGACCCAGCAAGGGTGGATCCAGATCCCCTTCTCACAAGTGGATCCAGCTCCTCTCCCACAAGTGGATCCAGCTTCCCTCTCCACACAGGTGAATACCCCTCTGTTTCCCATGGATGCATCCAGCTCCTCTCCTCACAGGTGGATCCAGTTCCCTTTCCCATGGGTGAATCCAGCAAGGGTGGATCCAGCTCTTCTCCCCTCAGGTGAATCCTGCTCCTCTCCCCACGAGTGAATCCAGCTCCCTTTTCCATGGGTGAATCCTGCTCCTCTCCCCATGGATGGATCCAGCTCCTCTCTCCACGGATGTGTCCAGCAAGGGTGGATCCAGATCCCCTCCCCACACGTGAATCCAGCTTGTCTCCCATGGGTGGGTCCTGCTCCCCATCCCATCCCATCCCATCCCACCCGTACCTTGTGACTGGAAGGAGTAGCCGGGGAAGGTGCCCACGGCCAGGCCGAGGGTGACCGTCCAGGTGAGGAGCCTCCAAGCTGTGGCCATGGTCAGCGCCGCTCGCGTCGCAGCAGGGAGATCTGTGCCGGCTGGGAGGGCGCTGTCCCCACATGTCTCTCCCTCGGCCACCCCTTATGTCCAGAGAGGAGTCCCGGGTCCCTCCGCAGGCATCCTCGGCCGCTCCGTGCTCTCCCGAGGCCGGCGGGGTGTGGGCAGTGCCAGGCCAGCACCGAGTGGTCAGCACGGGCTCATCCCCAGCACCGGCATCGCCCCTGCGGGTGAGAGGTGGGGATGAGTGAAGGGATGGAGGAGAAGGACACGAGGGGGGCAGGGGAATGAGGAAAGCTGGATCCTGGAGGAGGCAGGAGTGGGATGGAAAAAGGAAAAGAGGAGGAAAGGATGGGAAGCGTTTGAGGATGAATTAATCCCATCGGCTCCTGCTCCACTGCACTCCCGGGGGTTCTCCCAGCTGGGATCTATCAGGTACCTGCGGAAAGGAGCTCAGGATCCATGGGAATCCTCGGGGAAGCGCAGCCCCAAGAGTGCCCTGGGTCAGCTGATCCCTTAAAGAGAGCAGGAAATAACAGCCTGGGCAGGGGGGCGGTGAGCAGCAACCCCGAAATCCCCTCTGCGGTTTCCCTGGATTTCAAACACACTGCGAGGACTGTCACCGCACTGAGGGAAGAGCACTGGGTGTACTGGCTGAGCCTAAAAAAGTGATGGAAAACAAAGGACCCCTTCAGGGAACTCACCCTCAGCCCCATCCACAAACGGATCCCGAGATTCCAATCGCATTTGTTCTTTAAAACGCTTTGCTAATTGCTCCGGTGAAAGATTCCTGGCCGGCAGAGAATTCCCGCTCAGTCTGAGGCGATTACACCAAACTCGCACCGTGCTGGGGGCTTGCACAAAGCCTGTGGGGTTCTGCTCCTGCCCAGCCAGTCCGTGAGCGTGGGGTGAGTGCAGCACATCCCTCACCTCCCGGAGAATCCCAAATATCCCAGCTGGAGCAGCCCCGCAGCCGAACACGAACCTCCCCGCAGAGGGGGCAGATGAAGATCTGCAGCAGTGGTGCTGGAGCAGGGCTGGGAAAGGCAGGGTGAGCTCCCCGGGAAAGGCAGGGTGAGCTTCCCGGGAAAGGCAGGGTGAGCTTCCCGGGAAAGGCAGGGTGAGCTCTCTAGGAAAGGCAGGATGAGCTCTCCGGGAAAGGCAGGGTGAGCTCCCTGGGGAAAGGCAGGGTGAGCTCCCCGGGAAAGGCAGGGTGAGCTCTCTAGGAAAGGCAGGATGAGCTCTCCGGGAAAGGCAGGGTGAGCTTCCCGGGAAAGGCAGGGTGAGCTTCCCGGGAAAGGCAGGGTGAGCTCCCCTCATCACAGTAAGGAAACGCTTGGAAAAACAT
>VZTD01001148.1:91303-106859 GCA_013397725.1 Rhagologus leucostigma | reverse complement strand
GGAAAGGCAGGGTGAGCTCTCTAGGAAAGGCAGGATGAGCTCTCCGGGAAAGGCAGGGTGAGCTCCCCGGGAAAGGCAGGGTGAGCTCCCCGGGAAAGGCAGGGTGAGCTCTCCGGGAAAGGCAGGGTGAGCTCCCCGGGAAAGGCAGGATGAGCTCTCTAGGAAAGGCAGGATGAGTTCCCAAGACCGGGAAGGGGATGGGAGGAGGGTGCTCTTGCAAAGGTGTCAACAGCCAGGGCCTGTGTGTGGTCCTCATCCCAGTAAGGAAAAGCTTGGAAAAACATCCTTAACCTCTGCCTTGCTCCGCTCTAGGGTGGTTTAAACAGTCAGGGCAGGGGATCTGGGTCCTCCTGGGATCTGCTGTGCTCCCCTTCATGTCCTTATGGGAATCTGAATCCCCGAAAGTGGATTTCTGCTCCTGTTTTCCCATCATTACTGTGCCATGGATGGTAGTTGAGCTGCAGGGGCTTGGAGCAACACCCAGCACAGGGCAGAGGTGGCACAGGGGAGGTACAAATCCAGGACATGATTCCTGCCCCAAATTTATCATGGAAATCACAGAATGGTTTGGGTTGGGAGGGACCTTAAAGCTCACCTCATTCCACAAGGGCAGGGACACCTTCCACTATCCCAGGGTGCTCCAAACCCCGTCCAGCCTGGCCTGGGACACTTCCAAGGATCCAGGGGCAGCCACAGCTGCTCTGGGCAACCTCACAGGGAAGGATTTCTTCCTAAAATCTCATCTAAATCTCTCCTCCTTGAGCTTAAAGCCGTTAACCTAAATCAATGATTTTTTTCCCTACTAGGCAGAAATGGTGGCAGATGAAACACGCAGCTTTAAACACAACTTGGAGTTGCATAATTTAAAGATTAGGATTTTTCACTGCTTATTTACAGTTAAAAATGGCCAAAGATCCTCAGCGAGGCCTCAGCCTGAACTCCCCAGTCCCATCTGGGGCCACTTGCCAGGTTTTCCTCTGCAAAGCCCGGACACAGCACGATGGTGGCCTCCAAAACTGTGCATCCTGCGAGTGGCCCTGAGAATAAACTGCCCGAGGGAGGGAAAACTCCCACCTCGGGCTGCTCCTTTTCCTTGGGACAGGTAACGGGAAGCAGGGAGTGGGGGGAAGAGGGTTGGGGCAGGAATTCCGCCCCGTTCCACCCCCACACGGGGATGCCGGGATCTGGTGGCAGCGTCGCCTGCGGTGCCACCCCCGGGCCGTGGCACAGCGAGGGCAGAGCCGAGGCACGTGGGGGCTGCTCTGTGCCCGCTCCCGGCTGCGGGAATTGGGCTGGAAAAGGGAGAAGGTGAAAGCAAAGCCCTCGCCTAAGTCAGCATTTTTCGGCGTCTCCTAAAGCTCGAGATTCCAGCTCTTAAACCCTGTCACGGCTCCAAAGCCCACGGAGCTCAGTTCGAGTGTATTTTCTCCTGGGCTTCACACCGCTGATTCCCCATGTTTTCCAGCTGTTGAACCCTTTTCCTCCAGGCTCTCGCTGCTTCCCGTGCTCCCCCCATCCCGTCCATGACCCTCCGCGGTGCCCCCGTGTCCCCTGTGCCCTTCCCGGCTGCTCAGCATCCCCCGGAACAGCGGCAGCCGCCGGCGCCAGGAGCCCGCAGCCTTGACCTTGGGGGAAGGAGGCGCGTTCGGAGCAGCACCAGCCGGGAATTACAGCCGCGAAATTCCTGCGGGCGGGGCTGGGGGAAGGGCCCGGCCGCGATCCCTCCCTGCCGGCAGCGGGGAGAACACGGCCCCTTCCCGGCGGTGCTTCATTCCCAAACGCCGAGCAGCAGGAGAAGCAGCCGGAGGAAGGAGCCGAGGGCCGGAGGAGCGCTGGTGCTTCCATCCCTATCAACTTTTCCATAACCTCACTTCACAGCTTCGCTCCGCGGCCGGACAACCCCGGGGATCGCGGAGGGGTTGTCACCCAACTGGGGGTGTGGGGGNCGCTTGGGCCGCTTCCGATTCGCTCCTTCCCGAGGAATTCGCTGTCCTTGGCAGGCTCGCCTCGGGCTGACGCTCCCGGCCCACGCTGCCAAGGTGGCTTCGGCCGCGCGAACCCGAGGGACGCAGGCGACGATGCCACCGCAGCGGCCGGGCCGCCTCCTGCCACCCCGAAAACCCGCGCGAAGGAAGGGGCTGGGGAAGGGGGGGTAAAATTGCAGCTGGAATGAAGCGAAGAGAGAAGAGAAGGAAGAGCGAGGCGGATGACAACTGTTCCTAATTTCAGCCGCGGCGCTGCAGACAGAATTCCCTGCAAGCCCGGCTGCCCGGCCGGCTCCAGAGGCAGCGCCAGGGGAAGGTAATAGGAAGCAGATGGGCGCTGCTCGGGGCCAAGAGGAAGGTTCAAGGTGCCTCCTAGTGCAGAGAAGAGGAATTTAACTGCTTTTAAAGATGCAGGGCCCGGCGGCTTCCAGGTTTCTCATCCAACTTTTGCAAATTATAAGCTCAGGTGTCCTTTTCCTTTTTTTTTTTTTTTAATTTTTTTTTTTTTGAGGGAGAAATAAATACAAACACAGATTTCTGCTTCCAGCTTGCCCCAGGGGGAGGAAATACTTGCAGTGCACCCTCTGCCAGGCCTGCCACTGACATCTTCCAGACATGGGAGCACTGGGAGAACTGGGAGCAGTGGAGAAGTGAGAGCAGCACCCCAGTGGGAGTACTGGGAACAGTGGGAAAGCTGTGGGAGATCAGTGGGAGCAGGACCCCACATCTGCACCACCCCAACAGCATTTCTGGGCTGTGTTATTTTAAGGAATGAAAGCCTCAAGGTTATTTCATCCTTCTGAAAAATGGGGAATTGACACCACCCCGTAACCACACTGGGGCTGTCGCGGTTATCGTGGTGCCACATCCCACAGCTTGGCCCCTTTTTGGCCCCAGGTGCCCCCTGACCCTCCCAAGGGGCTGAGCAGCACCTCAGCCCCACAGCAGCCCTGGCAACCCCTACAAACAGCACCGCAGGGATTTCTGCTCCTCCAGCCTCCCCAGGCTGGGAGTTGTTCCACCACGTCGGAGTTTATCTCCGGGGGGAAGAGCTGTGAGCACCAGGCTGGCTCCGCCGGCCTCATTTGCTGTGGAATCCAAGTTAAACACAGCAGGGACTGCAGGGGACTGGGATCTGTGGCTCAGGGGCTGTGCCAGTGCAGCGAGGGGCACTTGGCAGCAGCAGCACCAGGGTTTTCAGGCTCCTCACCACCCACACGGGTCCCCTGCCACGCACAGGGGGCTCTTTCCTGCTGCTGGGGTCCCAGCTGTGCCCCAGGACACACAAGAGCCCCTCAGTGCCTGTAGCTCCTGGATGCTGATCCCAAAGTCACCTGACACAACAGTCCCCTTGTCACCTGCGGTCATTGCTTCATGGAGGGCCTCAGGTTTTGGCTGTAAATCCTCAGCTGGAATTGACTTTCACCCTTCTGGTGAAGGAATTTTTCCTCATATCCAATCTGAACATCTCCTGGGGCAACTTGAGGCTGTGTCCTCTCCTCCTGTCCCTGTTCCCTGGGAGCAGAGCCCGACCCCCCCGGCTGCCCCCTCCTGTCAGGGAGTTGTGCAGAGCCACAAGGTCCCCCCTGAGCCTCCTTTTCTCCAGGCTGAGCCCCTTTCCCAGCTCCCTCAGCCGCTCCTGGGGCTCCAGAATCACAGAATAAAAGATTTGTGCAGAGAACCATGGAAGATCCTGAGCTGGAAGGGACCCACAGGGATTATCAGTCCAGCCCCTGGCCCTGCACAGACACCCCAACAACCCCACCCTGGGCATCCCTGAGAGCGGTGTCCAAACGCTCCTGGAGCTCTGGCAGCCTCGGGGCCGGGACCATTCCCTGGGGAGCCTGGGCAGTGCCCAGCACCCTCGGGGGGAAGAACCTTTCCCTGAGCTCCATGCCAAGCCCTGACACAGCCCCAGCCGTTCCCTGGGCTCCTGGCCCTGTCCCAGAGCAGAGCTCAGCCCCTGCCCCTCCGCCTCCCCTCGGGAGGAGCTGCAGCCCCCGAGGAGCCTCCCCTCAGTCTCCTCTGCTCCGGCTGAACGAGCCAAGTGCCCTCAGCCGCTCCTCAGCCCCTTCCCCAGCTCCGTGTCCCTCCTTTGGACACTCTCCAACAGCTTTGGATCCTTCTGATCTTGTGGTGCCCAAAGTGCCCCCAGCACTGGAGGTGAGGCTGCCCCAGTGCAGAGCAGAGCGGGACAATCCCTCCCCGGCCCCGGCGGCGATGTTTGAACCCTTCTCGCTATCTCTGCATCCCTGCTCCTCCTCACTCCTCTCTGCACACCCCAGGGCCTGGCAGGGGCAGGTCCCTCGGAGTTCGTGATGCATTTCTGTGTTTGCTGCTGGCTGGGGGGGTCTCGCCCGCTGCCCTCCCCGGGCCGTGGGCGTTCCGTGCGTGCTCAGCCACCTCCCAGCTCCCGGCTCCCGGCTCCTGGCAGGTTCCTGCACGTTCCCGAGGATGGAATAAACAGCCCCGCTCCCCCCACCAGGCTGCTCCTCCCGCGGCACGGGGCGAGCACGTGGGGGATGCAAAGCTGTCCGAGAGACCTCCCCGGCTTCCAGCGGGAGGAGAACGTCCTGATATTCCCGACAAAATATTTGGCTGGGCTGCCAAGTGGAAAACATGCTGAGCCGCAGATGGCAGAAGTCTCCCCGCAGTCATCTTGCCAGCACGCCAGGACTTCCACTGGGAAGTCATTTCTCAGCTCTAGGGGTTAAACCCACAGAAATCAGCATTTTTGCTGCCGGGAGCATCTGCAAACTGCGAGCAAGGGGTTAAAGTCACAGGTCTGCAGAACACAAAACAAGAACTTGAGCCATAATCTGCTTTGCTGCTCCAAGCGTGGCCTCTCTGGGGCCACGGCGAGCGAGGAATTAGAAACACGGAGTTATCCCTGTTCCCAGAACGCTGCAGCTTCCAGCCCTGGGATGGTTCCTGCCTGCACAGCCACCCTCCGGCTGCCCTGCCACCCCTCTGCTCGCCCCTGCCACCAATCCCCTCACGTGCAATGCCAAGGGCTCTGCCAGTCCCTTCCCTGCTGGCACCCTCGGGGCTTGGAGGGGACCCAGCACGCTCAGTGCAGCCCCCTTCGCTTGGGGGGCTGATCCACCTCGCCCCAAGAGCTGTTCTTTGCAGACCCCGGTGGCTGCGGGTCCGATTTCAGCTCCCCAGGCCGGCAGATGCCGTTCTCACACCGTTCAAATCAGACCCAACCCCATCCAAATGCGCTCGCCAGCAACACGGGAAATGCAGCCTGACACTGCCAGTGTCACCCTGCGAGCTGAGGGGTCTGACCCGGGCTCCCTGTCCCCCTGCCAGCACCCCGGTGCCAGCCTGGGTGCCAGGGGCACACCCTCCCTGCCTTTGGACCACCAGCTTCCTCTTCCAGGCTCTCCGTGGAGCTCCACACCCGGCCCTGCTGTGCTCTGGCCGGGCACACCCTGCATCCCTTTGTACAGCAACTTCACAGGGCTTTGGGCTCACTCCAGCACTGTGTGGGAGGAGGGTTTTTTTCAAAAACACGAGGATTGTTTCACAGTCAAATCTGTTCAGTGCAATCTTGGTGAGGAAAGGGCTGAATCTCCCCCTTGCTCCGCTCCGAAATCTTGAATTTTGCCAGCGAAGGGGCAAAAGAAGCCAGTGCCAAAGCCAGGGCAGTGAGAGGAGAGCGAGGAGCAGCGACCTCGCTCTGACACCGCCTGCTTGGCTTTCTGGAAATCCTATCCCTGTGTTACATAAGGATCTGGCCCTATCTGGAATGCCGGGGTCACTGCGCTTCTCCAAGTGTGGTAAAATGCTCGGAGGTCCTCAGCAGGAAAGAAGCAGGGAAGTGCCAGCTCGGATCCTCCTCGGGATGGGGAGCTGGGCCTGGGGCAGGGCTGAGCCCTGCTGGAGCTGCCAAATTCCAGCTGGGTGGAAGGTGGGCGCTGAGATTCCCAGTGCTCCCATCCTGGGACTCCCTCTGCTTTAGGGAGAGGACTCCACCAAGCAGGTCCACTCTCAGACGGGACTTATGCAAGAGTTTGGAGCTGCTCCATGTGACCCAGACTTGCTGGCGCTCTGCCACCGCTCTCCTCGCTGGCTGCAGCCAGGCACAGAGCGGCGGGATTAGAGAGAGACTGGGCAGGCATTAACTGGGTGCCAGTCATTAACTGAGGGTGCAAGTCATTAACTTGCACCAGGGAGCACCAGTCATTAACTGGGTGCCAGTCATTAACGGAGAGTGCCAGTCATTAACCAAGTGCATCGCCCACCACACAGGGCCCTGCCAGTGACACACGTGTCCCATGAGTGTAGGGACACACGTCTCACCCACATGCACCCAGGGCACGGCTGCAGCCACTTGTCTGCGTGGGGATGTGGATACGTGGGGTTCGTGTGCGGGTTAAACATGGATACGTGTTATCTGCGTGTGATAACACGTTATCTGCATGGGAATACATGTTATCTGCACATGGATACACGCTATCTGCGTGTGATAACACGTTATCTGCATGGGAATACATGTTATCTGCACATGGATACACGCTATCTGTGTGTGATAACACGTTATCTGCATGGGAATACACGTTATCTGCACATGGATACACGTTATCTGCATGGGAATACACGTTATCAGCATGGGAAGACATGTTATCTGCACATGGATACACGTTATCTGCATGCGATAACACGTTATCTGCATGGGGATGGACGCTATCTGCATGGAATGGATGTTACCTGCATGGGGATGGACATTACCTGGACGTGGATACACGTTATCTGCACATGGATAACGTTATCTGCACATGGATACACGCTGTCTGCATGGGAAGACATTATCAGCATGGGAATACGTGTTATCTGCATGGGGATAGGCGTTATCTGCATGGGGATAGGCGTTATCTGCACATGGACACACGTTTTGTGCCCGTTGATAACACGTTATCTGCACGTGGACGCACACAGTACCTGCGGGCACACCTGATGCCCACACTCCCCGTGTGCTGCCGCCCCATTCCTGCGGATATTCCATGCCCAAATGCCATTTCTGTACGCGGCACCTCCGTGGCCGCCTCCGCCTCCAGGAAACGCTCCCTCTCTGTGGGGTTCGGCACAGCCAGCAGAGAACCCAGAGCTCAGTCCAGAGCTCCCGGGCCTGCGCACGGGCAGCTCTCCCTGTGCTCCTGCTGCTCCTCCCAGCACGGAGCAGCACCAGGGCTCTGCCAGGAAAGCGCCCCAGGCTCCGGGAAAGGCCGGGAGCGCTCACACCTCGGAGCGGGCAGGGAAGCAGACACAGACCCGGCCATCTCCATCCTGGCAGGGCTGGCTCCCCTCTCCANCTCTCCATCCCGGCTCCCCTCCCCATCCCGGCAGGGCTGGCTTCCCTCGCCATCCCGGCCCCCCGCTCCATCCCGGCAGGGCTGGCTTCCCTCTCCATCCCGGCTCCCCTCTCCATCCCGGCAGGGCTGGCTTCCCTCTCCATCCCGGCTCCCCTCTCCATCCCGGCTCCTCTCTCCATCCCGGCAGGGCTGGTTCCCGCAGCTCCCCTCCAGCAGCCCCGGTGCTTACACAACCCAGCCCCGCACGGCGCAGAGCCCCGGGCTTGCACAAAGACAAACACTCTCGTGTGCCAACACCGAGCTCTGCACACCTGCTGAACCACCCCGGGCGTCTCCAGGCGGGAGCTGCTCCGTGCCAGGAGTCCCAGCTGAGGCAGGAGCGAGGTTTATGTGGTTCGTGCAGTTACAGCTCACAGGGAGCTGCCACAGCTCTCCCACACTGAGTGTTGCACCCAAAATTTGGCTCTTCATCAGCCAGGCTGTAGGACAGGGCCATACCCCAGTCACAGAATGGTTTGGGTGAGAAGGGATCTTAAAACTCCATTTAGTTCCATTCCCCAGGCATGTGCAGGGACACCTTCCACTGTCCCAGGCTGCTCCAGGCCCCATCCAGCCTGGCCTTGGACACTCCCAGGGATCCAGGGGCAACCACAGCTGTCAACAAAGACGTGCCTGGTTATCAGGCTGGACGTGCTACAGGGGAGGGCAAAGGCCCCCTACAGCCCCTGTCACCAGGCGCCACACCTTGTGCCCCCACAGTCTCAGGCTGGAGTTGGAGACACAGGAGAACTCCTCTGCATTTCCCAAGAAAAGCCTCTGAGGTGACTCCTGCTACCCAGCAGAGCTGTGAGCAGCACTGAGGCACCTGCAGTGAGCCCAGGGCTCAGCAGCTCCTGCTGTCACTGTCACAGCACAGCCTCATCCAGCACTGACCCAGTCCTGGCCAGGGGAAGGGATCCACAGCATGGCCCAGCTCCAGCTCCTCGGGCTGAATCAAGGAATAAGTGAGGTTGGAAGGAACTCACGGGGGTCTCTGGTCCCATCCCACTCTCAGAACTGTTGAGAACTGATGTTGGATCAGGACCACACCGCCCAGGCCGTGTCAGGGGGTCACAGGAATGGCTTGGAGGAGATGCAGGGAGCTGTGGAGGGGGACCCTAAGGCAGCAAAGCCAGTTTGGACCTCCCTGTCCTCCCAGGAAACCAGAACCAGCCAGAGAAGTGACATCGTGGTGACGCAGAGAATGTTCCTTCCACAGCAGGACAAACCATGGAGTGCTTTGGTGGCAGCCAAGGGAGCAGTCGGTGCAGGGCCATGGGGTCACCCCCAGGCAGTGACCCTGGGGTGCCCTTGGTGCAGGGCAGTGACCGTGACAGGGGCACCCACAGCCCCCAGGACAGGTCACCCCACGCCAGGGGAGCCCTGCAGGGACAGGGATGCCTCCTGAGGGATGAAGCCTTGCAGAACACTTGGGCAGTGGAATCCCTCCAGCCCTGACAGACCTGCAGATCGTGTCCAGGCTCTGGCTCCTTGGGAGCTCTGGGACTCTGCTGGGCAGAGATTTTGGGCCTTTTTTCCCTCTCTCTAGGCTATTTACTCAGGGAAACCCAGATGGTGTGGCCCAGATGCAGCTCCTTCCTCCACGGCCAGGGAATGAAGAGTCGCTAACCCTGATAGGACTGAACTCATCCTTTGCACTTTCATTTTGGCCAAAAACCACTTCCCACCGAGGTCACAAATCCCTCAGGAGGAGGCCAGGAAAAACCTGCCAGTTTAGCTCAGTTGGGACCAACACTGAGGAGTGTTTGAGCTCAAAAAGGTTTGCAGGACTGCACAGGAATAGATCCATTTTAACTCATTTTCCTTTAAAATTAAGCTACGATGGAAGAGTAGGAAACACAATATTGATGGGTGATAAACAGAAGTGTAAAGCTGTGGATGTCCCATCCCTGGAAGTGTCCGAGGCCAGGCTGGATGGGACTTGGAGCAGTCTGGGATAGTGGAAGGTGTCCCTGCCCATGGAAGAGGGGGGAACTGGATGAGCTTTAAGTTCCCTTCCAACCCAAACCATTCCACGGTTCCATGAAAGGCGCTGAGTACTCCGACATGGAATCCCCCAGGCATTTCCCAGCCTGGAAGGATGCAGATGGTAAGAGAGGAGCAGCAGTGGAGCAGCTGGATGGAGACCCTGCACTTCACACGTGAGCTGGTGTTGCTCCACTGAAGTCAAACGGAGCTGAAATATTCCAGCGGTTTCCCGGTGGAGACTCTCCTGATCCTTCAGGCGGCTGCAGCCTTCACTGAAGGCCCCCACAGCAACCAGGATGGGAAAATTGGCTGGGATGGCGTCCCTTTAAACCTCCCCCAGTGCTGGAAAACACGGCTGTATCCAGGCTGGTGCTTTTCCGTGTGTCTCACTCCCCAGTCGCCGCACGAGACCCGACCTGCTCTCAGATTCCCGGGAAATGTTTTTAGCTCTTCACCCTGCAAACATTTCCTACAGCGGTGGGGTCAAGCGAAGACCTCTGTTCCTTGTGTGTCTTCAGCGCATCTGAGCTGCCATGACCCAGCGATTGTTTCTGAAAACGTGATGGGTTTGGTCCCAATTCTGTTTGTTTTAAGCTCATTTTGCGTTAACTCAAGACCGAGGCAGGACAGGACGTGACAAACACATCCTGCGGTGCTCCCGGCTCAGGAGGAATTAATTGCTGGAAACTTGGCCAGAAAAGTGGGGTTTGGAGCGGGGGGTTTCAGATAAGCTGGAGATAAGGGTTTGCGTGGAATCGTCCCTGGGTGCATCCCGCGCTGAGGGTCCTCCACGGAGCTGCTCCTTCAGGAAGCGGAGCCCAGGCTGTGCCTGGACCAGGATTTCATGGAATGGTGAGAACAGCGGCTCCTCCCCAGCAGCCCCTGGGTGGCCTGGAGCCACGGGTGATAAGAGAGCCTCTCATGTTTCAGGTTTGAGGAACAGACACTGTTTATGTGGAGCAGCAGCACCTTCCTCCCCTCGGGGCTCCTCTTCAGCCTCTCCGCGGCTGCTCAGGCCCGGCTTATCGGGGCCTCCCCGTGCCAAAGGAAACAGCTCGGCCCCCCCAGCCTTATCTGGGCAGAGCTGATTTGCAGGAGATGACAGCACCTTTCCCATTCCACCCCAGGAGCAGTCGCTTGGGGAATGCAGCTGGAGCCGCCCCAAGAGGCGCCGGGAGGTTTTTGGGATCTCGGGAGGAGGAGGGGAGCAGAGGGTGCTGCCCTGGGGCGAAGCAGCAACAGCGGGAGGCTGAGGATGGAGCAACTGGAGCACTCAGCACGTTCCATATATGGAGAAACTTTGGGAAGAACCTCCCGGGGACTGGAGGAAACCCCACTGATGGAGGCATCTCGGAGCAGTCCGGGCAAGGCCGTTCCCAACACAGGGAACATCCCGGCACTGGGAATCACCTGGGTGTCCCACAGAGCATTTCGGGAGACCAGAGAGGACCAAAGACCCCCAAACCCCTCCTGCCATGCCCAGCCGTGCCCTGCATCCCACCCTGGCATCGCTGGGCGCTGCCAACGAGAATAAGACCGAGCGCGACCAGAACCAGAGCTCAGGTGGGGCTGAGCCGTCTCCAGCACCGGGGATATGGGCAGGGATCGCAGCAGGAACGCAGACGCCTCTCGAGGTTCGCATCTTGCCCACAAAAAAAGTCCCCAAAAATGGGTCTGGGTGTGAAATTTTACATTTTGCTGCAGAGGGAACCTGCCCCCGGCGCAGCTCCGCACTTCCCTCTCGGTCGATTCTTCCCCTCTGGCAGATATTTGCCAAGGTTATTTTATAAACTCCTCTCTATTTATAGCTCAGCTCCTTCAGCTCTAATGAGATAATCTTCTGGCATCTCACCATCACTAATATTTACTTTGATGTTTAAAATAACATCTTCTGAGGGATCGATTTTTTTTTTTTAAATTAAAAAAAAAAACAAAACACCTTTAAAACACAATCAAAGCAAAGAAAGGAACGAGCAGAGCAGTGGGGCCGAGCTCCTGGGGATGCACACGGAGTCAGTGACACTGCAACTTTTTCAGGGCAGACTCTTTATAAATCCTCTGAGCACATCAGGAGGGAGAGAGGCATTGGCAACTCCTGAAGATGGAGAGAGAGACAGGGCAAGAGGGAGAGGGAGCGCGGGCTGTGTTTATTCTCAGGAATGAAGGCAGCGAGGAACGTTTCATTCTGCAGCAGGGCTCGGAGCTGCTGCTCTCTGTAATTGAGAGCTTCGCCCCGGGCAGCCCAGCAGAGGAGATTTGGGGTTTAGAGCAGCAAACATTCGATCCCTGGGTTAATGCAATTAAAAAAGCGCAGCCGAGAGGGGCTGGGGGAGGCGGGGGAGGCGGCGCACGAGATCCCGGCTGCTGCTGCCTGCAGCCACTTTGAAACACAAGCCTGCGTTTTTATGGAAACTCTGAATGTTGGAGAAGGGTGAACATGGTTTTCATTCTCATAAATGTTTTTCCAGCGTGCAAGGCTCTCCGGGCTCATTCCTTCTCCAGGGAGACGGTTCTGATTTCAAAGAACATTCGCGTTCCCTCCACCCCAGACCACCCCACTCCAACCTCAGAGTCTCCTCTGGAAAAATTATTTTAAAGAGTGTTTTACCTTTTCGCGTGCTTTCCCTTCTTTCTTCTTTTTTTTTGGTCCCCTTTTAATTCCTTCAGCTTCTCTCTCTCTCTCTCTTTTTTTTTTTTTTCCTCTTTTCCCCAGCAGCAGCCAAAATCTCCTCTCTCCCCCTCAGCCCTGCGCGTGTCAGAAAGTTTCCAGGCTGAGGGTTTGTGTCGCCTTCCTCAAGAACCTTCTTCTGTCAGACCCAGGCAGAGCTGGAGCTGGAGGCTTTGCTAAAAAGTCTCCTTTCAGGAAGTGAGCAGTAATAAGAGAGCGGCTCGGAGGCAGCACATGGATAGGGGCTGCTCAAGGAAAAAAAAAAAAAAAAAAAGGGGGGAAAAAAAAAACCCAAACCAAATTTGCCCAGGAATTTTGCCAGGATTATCCAAAAGAAAAAAAAAAAAAAAAAAAGAAAGAAAGAAGGAGAGAAAAAAAAAACCCAAACCAACTTTGCTCAGGAATTTTGCCAGGATTATCCAAAAGAAAAAAAAAAAAAGAAAAAAAAGAAGAAAAAAAAAATCCCCAAACCCACAAGGCTGGAAAAGTCCCGCCCTGACTGCTGACATCAGTGCAGGAGGCAGGTCTTGGCTGAAACAGTATAAAACTAATCAGCCTTTCTGCGGAGGAGCAGGGAGGGAGCTCGGGGCAGCCCTGGAGGCGATGCCGGCGGCTCCCTGGTGGATAAAACACCCCAGGAAAAGCCCTAAAGCAGAGAGTCCGGGCTGATAGTGGCGGGCAAAGCACATAAAGCAAGCCAGGATCTGTTTTGGTTTGGTGTTTTTCCCCCCCTCAACAACAAACACAACCCCCATCCTTCATTTTAACCGGAGCTTTCCAAAGGCTGTTAAAAACCCGGCGAGCGTGTGAGGAAGCGGCCCGAAAGGCAGCCGTGCTCGCAGCAGTGGCCAGGGATCGGCTTTGAGCCGAAAAAAAGCCCCCAAGGACTCGCCGATGTTCTCAGAAGTCCCTTCCCTCTGCAGTTACATCATTCTCGCCCCGCTGGCTCCGGCCATCCCGGCATTCTCCTGCCCTGCTGCCACCGTGGAGTGTCCCCCCGAGGACAGCCCACCTCCAGAGTGAGGAATAAGCACTGCAAATAACCAAACTCTGCCGCTTCCCGAACCACCCCCGCGCAGGACACCTCGAGCAACCGGCAACAATGAAAGGCAGGAGCTCATTTCCTCCTCCCTTCTGAAGGCGGCTCTGGGATTCCAAAGCTGAGTTTGTGAGCCGTGGTGGAGAGAGAACGACCTGGCAGTGCCGCAGATGTTGGGAAAAGGAGCCTTTCCGAGCTGCCCTGCTTTTCCCCGGGAAGAGAGAGGAGGCCTGGGGAAGGACGCAGGGAAGGGATGGAAGCGCCAGGGTGTGGATGGACCCCCAGCCTGAGCCCGCTGTGGGGACAGAGCAACCCCAAAACCACCCCGGAGGTGCCTTTTCTTCCAGGAGGATTTGAATGAAGGGTTAAGGGCTGAAAAGTGGCCAGGGGGAGATGTAATACATAAAAATATATTATAGATATGCATTAAAGCAAACTCGCTGAACCCGAGACCCCAGCAGGGGATTGCAGGGGGGCTCTGGGACAGCGAGACAGGATTTGCAGCCCTGGGCAGTTGGCGTGGATGCCAGGACAGCCCCTGCAGCCTCGTGTCCTGCCGTGACCCTCCCAGGCACAGCCGGTGCCAAAGCCACGGGAGCTCCTGGCCGCGGTCCCCGGTGCCACCCAGGCTGCCCCAGCACCAGCCCGCAGCCACCAGACCGTGAGATGGGGATGGAGGAAGAAAAAAGCCTCAAAGGCCTGGCCAGTGCCGTGTCCTGATGGGATGCTGGCCTAAAAAAAAACAAAACAAAAGGGGTGAAGGGAAAAGCGAGAAGCTGTGGTGTTTTTGTGGTGGATCCTCCCGAATCCTCTGCTATCAGCAAAGCAGGAAGAACCTGAGCAGGAGCTGTGCCAGCCGTAATTCATGTTCTGCCGTGAATTTTTTTCATGGGCTTTTTGGAGCCCTCCGAACTCCCCTCCTGGGATGGGGCAGCAGCAGGAGATGCCCAGGAGGGACCTCCTGAGTCCCCCAGCATTTTGTGCTGCCTGGAAGATTTGCTCATCCGAATAGCCCTGAAAAAACAGGGAAAACATCCTTTGCTCCCAGGAGGAGCTGGCTGAGGGTGGGAGATCACAGCCCCCAGCTCCACTCCAGCTGCTCTCTCTGTCCAGACTGGAAAGGGCCGGCTCTGCACTGGAAACCCGAGTTCAAAGGGACTGGGATTGATTGCTGGGCTGGATTTTGGGCCAGTTCCCTGGCTGGGTGGACAGAGCGGTTTCCTTCCTCCCCAGGCCACGCTGGCCATTGTCTGAGCCCCCAGAGCACACCCAGAAAAGAGCAACTGAACAAAATATTTGGGGTTTAATTGAATGGTGCTGCTTCTGGCCAAGGGAAAACTAATTGCCGCGAGCGTGGCCTGGTGCCATTCCAGGGGTGTTCTGTCTGCTGGGGCTGGTCTCAAACACATTCAGCATGGAATGAACAGGGACTGAGGGGCAGATTCCCAGCTTTCCTTCCCCAGAGAGTGGCTCTGTTCTGCCAGACCCTTTGGAAAACTTGTTCTTCCCTGATTTGCAGGGTTTCCAGTCCCTCCTGGGTGGTAAATACAGAGTTAGAGACTCCTGGCTTACCAGGCAAATTCCCCCAACCCAGCACTGCTCTGAGGACCCTCAGATTTGCACCAGACCAGCTCCAAACCCGGGCTTTACTTCAGTCTTGATCTGTCTCTGAGGAGGTGATGGAGCTGCATGACCCTCACAAGCCAAAAGCTCCATCACCTGCACAAATCCTGGAAAACGGGAAATGGTAAAAAGACCAGAGTCTCACAGCAAAGAGGAGGACCTGATAAATAGCAGAAAGAACGGAAAATTTCAGTCCCTGAGGCTGCTAGAAAGTTTATTTTTCAGATAAGTTTGGTATCAGAAACAGCCTGAAAATCTGCCTGGAAAAATGGTTTCACAAACAACCAACAACCCCTAAATTTCATCTCCAACATCCAACAGCTGCTTCCTCCCCCCAGGATGAGGAGCCGAGGCTGAATTTCCAGCAGATATTTGAAGTCCTCGCTGTCCGGGGGGATGGAGAGGAGCGTGCCTGGCGCCGAGAGCAGCCCGGGGACACTGCACCCTCCTGTGGCTGCGCGGAGCGCGCCGGTCCCGGCCGGGATGCTGGGAACCCTCCGGGATGCTGGGAACCCTGTCGGGATGATGCAAACCCCACTGGGATGATGGAAACCCTGCTGGGATGCTGGGAACCCTCTGGGACGCTGGGAACCTCGCCGGGATGATGAAAACCCCACCGGGATGATGGAAACCCGGCCGGGATGATGGAAACCCTGTCGGGATGCTGGGAACCCCACCAGGATGCTGGAAACACCACCGGGATGATGGAAACACCCTGGGATGCTCAAAACCCCATTGGGATGATGGAAACCCTGGCAGGATGATGGAAACCCTGCCCAGATGCTGGAAACCCCGCTGGGATGATGGAAACCCCCTGGGATGATGGAAACCCAGCCAGGATGATGGAAACCCCGCTGGGATGATGGAAACCCCCTGGGATGATGGAAACCCAGCC
>VZTD01001148.1:59504-91185 GCA_013397725.1 Rhagologus leucostigma | reverse complement strand
GGGATGATGGAAACCTGCTGGATGCTCAAAACCCCATTGAGATGATGGAAACCCTGGCGGGATGATGGAAACCCCCTGGGATGATCGAAACCCCACCAGGATGATGGAAAACCCCACTGGGATGATGGAAACCCCCCGGGATGATGGCCTGAACCCCAGGGAAGCACAAAGACCTACACTTCCAGGCAAATTGGCGCTTCCTGGCGGTGCTGGATGACACCCAGCGCATCCACCCTGCACGACACCGAGGCCAGGGCTCGTTTGACGGCTTGAAAAGGCCACAGGTTCTGTCTTGGTTGCCGTTAGGACGCCCAGGGAATGGTGCTGAGGCCTGATGGGGTAATTCTGTGTAAGCATTTTGTACATAAAATGAAATATTCTCCCTCCCTCGCTATGTCTGAACTGCGGGGCCTGGGCAGAGTTCCCAGCTCTGGCTCTACATCACAGCCTGGCCCCAAGTCCATGTTGGGACAAGCTCCTTGGCCACAGACTCACCCTTTTTATGGCTGTTCAGCACCCAACACAACAAAGCTCCATTCAGCCCTTCAGCTACTGCAGCAATAAACAAAGTGCTGGGCTTTGTTTGGAGCCCAGAGGCTGCAGGTTGAGAACCTGCGAGTGAAACGAGCTGGAAACAAACGGGTTTGTTTTTCCACCGGGGCACAGGCATGTAAACTAATTGCCCAACAGTAAAGCTGGGCTTAATTAGTCCCAGGTGTTAAATAGAATAGGGTTGGTGTTTCCCAAGCGTGCAACTCCGGCTCGAAGGAGCCGCAGGCTTTGAGAGCGGAGCCATCGAGAAGTGATTATTGAGATCGTTGTGCCTGATCCCAGAAATTTGTGGGGATTTTGGGGCAAAGGACAAATATTCAGGTGGGTTTTGCTGAGGGCACTGAGGGGGCAGGGATGTTGGGGTGCTGCGTTTTCATCTCAGGATCTCACCTTGTCCTTGGACAAAGCTTTGTTGTGGATTTCTGGGTGAACATCGTGAGCAGCTCCACGTGAAAATGTAAACAAAGGGCTGCAGGGGGGATCAGTGACATTCCGTGGGGCTGAGGGATGCTCAGGGACACCTTGTACTCTGCCAACCCAACCGTATTCTCAAATTCTTTTGTCCTGAACATCGTGAAGCTCATCCTGCTGGGATCAGGGCCTTAGTCCTGACTTCTACAGTACAATTTTCTGCCAGCAAAAGCAAGAAACTTCGGGATTGCCCATCCACCCCCTTGGGACACCTCCTTGCATTCAGCAGGAATTAGCCATGGATGGGGCTTGGAGCATCCTGATCCAGAGGGAGGTGTCCCTGCCCGTGGCAGGGGTTGGAACAAGATGGGCTTTTAAGGTTCCTTCCCAACCCAAGCCATTCCACCATTCTGTGCTGCCACAGCCTTTCTCCAAGGCTGGCCCTTGTCCCTGCACCCATCAGTTCCAGGACAGGTGGCAATGACCTGGTTACCACGGCTGGGGAGGACACACGGGGATTTTTCCTTCTTGAAAGGGAGACCCAGCCCTGAGGAGCAGCTGGAAACCCCATAAACACCCTTTGGTGGGACTGGAGATGGATGGTTCCCAGCCCAGCTGACAGTGGTGGCACTGGAGATGGAAGGTCCCCAGCCCAGCTGACAACATTCTGGCCACTCTGGCACCACAAAGAGCTGATCACTGAAATAGGGAGTTGAACCAGGCCACGAGAGGTTTCTTGGGTTCCTGAGCCTGCTCTGGTCCATCACAAGCCCTTCACAGAGGGCCTTTCTCAGTAGCTCCTGGCTTGGATGTGGAAAATCCAAAGAAATTCAGTTTTCCTTACTCCTCTGTGATTTCCAAGAGGCTCAGCCTGGCGTGACAATGGCTCTGAGAGGAGCGGGGTCAGGCTCTGCTCCCAGAGAACAGGGACAGGAGGAGAGGGAACGGCCTCAGGCTGGGCCAGGGGAGGCTCAAGTTCGACATCAGGAGGAATTTCTCCATGGAAAGGGTGCTCAGGCCTTGCCAGGGGCTGCCCGGGGAGGTTTGGAGTCCCCATCCCTGGAGGTGCCCAAGGAAGGCCTGGACGTGGCACTCGGTGCTCTGGGCTGGGGCCAAGGTGGGGATGGGGCACAGCTTGGCCTCGATGATCTCAGAGGGCTTTTCCAGCCCAGCTGATTCTGTGATCCTGTGGCAAAGGCCCTCATGCACAGAGATTCCCTTTCCCACCAACATCTGCTCAGTGGGAACTGCTCAAGGAGAGAACTTTGCTCCCCAAGCGTGTCTCCCCAGTACACTGATTTAAATAACGACAGCTCCTCACCACCTCCCTCTGATCTGTTCTCTTCCACAGCAGACCCCAGCCCTGGCACGGAGAACATCTCAGAGCTCTTTCACTCCTCAGAGCTGCACAGCTTTTGTTTGCTCTCCTTTCCTTTCCTGTGCAACAAGGAAATAGGGTCACATTTCAGAGAAACCCAGCGAGCGGTGGTGGTTTGCGAATGCCAGAGCTCTCACTGGATGCTGCGGCCTCTTCTTTCCCCAAAATCGACACAACCCTCACTCAGCAGAGATTATTTTCCCTCTGTTTTCCTTTCCTGCTTCCCAGCTGCCGTAGGGGAGCCCCCAAAGCCGCCGTGCTCACGGGCAGAGCAGGTAAGAGGCGCTTTTTGTTCGCTGGTGGTGTCTTGGGTGGCGGGTGCGTCATGGCTGCTCTGTGCCCTGCCTGGTGCCTTCCTGCAGCACCGGGGGGTTCGGAGGGGAGATCCCGTGAAATGTTGGTGTTAAGATTCCAGATTAATTCCTCATGAGACCTTTCTCTTCCTGCTGATCGCTCCACTGGGAAAAAAACGGGATTGAGTCAGGGGTGTCACGTCCTTTTGGAAGCTGAGGGGGTTTAGAGAGGTCAGAAGATGATGGGATGATGGCTCGTGGTCCAACACTCCCGGCCAGCCATCCATCCCCTTCCCTTTGCCTCTGGACATGGCATCAGAACTCTGGAAGTTTCTCTTTAGATTTCCTGTGAGCCTCAGTGGCACCGTGGAAAGGTTCAGGACCTCAGTGGAAGTGTGGGAAGGTTTAGGATCTCGGTGAAAATGTGGGAGGATTTAGGATCTCGGTGAAAATGTGGGAGGATTTAGGATCTCAGTGGAAATGTGGGAAGGTTTTGGATACCTGGCACCTGCTGGATAATGCTCCAAACACTCCAGAGCACTTCAGAGATTTGCTGCTGGCCAACCTAACAACAAACAGACTGAGATCCAGAGGCAAACTCACTTTTATTTCCTTGGATTTCTTTGGCATCTCCTCTGCTGCTACGCAGTGAAAACGGGCACAGCTCCAAGTGCCGTCAGCCCAAACACAGTCTGGGGTGTTAGGGAATAACCTGGGACAAGGGAAAGGTGGGTTTGAACCTCAGAAGACCTTTCCTATCTATGAGACTGGGAGTAAACCCCACAGGGACACCAGGGAATCCCAACCCAGGGAAGAACTGGAGAAGGGATCAGGCTCCTCGCTGGCAGGGGGTGAACAAATGGATCTGTGGGGCTGTGCTTCCTCACTGATTTATTTATGATTCTGCTGTTTTCAATCCCTCATCCTCCTTTTCCCTCTTGGGGAAATTCTCTGAAATTTCCCAATTCTCTGAAAGCTGCTGGGAATGGGTTTTCCTAAAGAAACGTGGGTGATGCCACGGCAGGATTTAGAGTTCACACATATAAATATGTAACTTTAATCCCGTTAAGAACTTAGGAAAGAGGCTTTCCTGGAAAGTCTCAGATAACCAGGACCATGCCATAGTCTCTCTGTAAAGCACCCAGCTCCACAAAAAGCAGAAATCTTGGGAATTCCCAGCTTCCATCCATGATCCAAACCCACTCAGCCAGGCACAGAAATCTTGGCTTGAGCAGCAAAGGTCAGGAAGGACAAAGACGTGTCGGTGAAGCCGAGCTTTTCCTCACCCAAACCCTGAGCAGGTGGGACTGGAGGCACAAAACCAGAGAGGCTGAAGGCAAAGGGTGGCATTGAAAGGATTTTTTTCGCCTCTGACAACATTTGGGGTTGAGTTGGGTAACGTGGCTGGGAGGAGAAAGGCGAGGGGAGCAGCTCTTCGTGGGGCAAAGCAGGAAGTTCTGGAGGGTTGGAAATGCTAAAAAGTACAATAATTGTTACCAGGTGATCTAAAGCCTCACACATTTTGTTTAGTGCTTGATTTCCCAGGAATTTCTGCGGACTCATGGGGAGAATTCGGTGGTTACAGCAAATGGATGGGTTGGGAATTAAAGCTGTGGAATCCCAGAATGGTTTGGGGTTGGGAGCGACCTTAAATCCCATCCCATTCCGCCCCTGCCATGGCAGGGACACCCCCCACTGTCCCAGGCTGCTCCCAGCCCCGGCCAGCCTGGCCTTGGGCACTGCCAGGGATCCAGGGGCAGCCACAGCTGCTCTGGGCACCCTGTGCCAGGGCCTGCCCACCCTCACAGGGAACAATTCCTTCCCAAGATCCCATCCAGCCCTGCCCTCTGGCAGTGGGAAGCCATTCCCTGTGTCCTGTCCCTCCATGCCTTGTCCCCAGTCCCTCTCCAGCTCTCCTGGAGCCCCTTCAGGCCCTGCAAGGGGCTCTGAGCTCTCCCTGGAGCCTTCTCCTCTCCAGGTGAGCACCCCCAATGTTTGATGCTTGGGTAATGTAATAAAGGCTTTACGTACATCCTAAAGTATAGACAGAGATATAATAAATACAATTAATAGACTATAATGAAATATATTGAAATATGTTGAATCATATCATATCATATCATATTGAAATATAAGCTGCAAGTCTATTGCTTAGTCCTCAGTGCAGGAATTTGCATTTTTAAGCAGAGCTTTGATCCCTGAAGGTGCTGATTTAGCCTCGTAATATCCCAGAGGTGCAGGAAAGGCTTTGCTGGGTGTGGAATCGAATGGGCACAGCAGAGAGAGCCCAGAACATGGGGCAGATCCCAGGGGGCCATGGGGACCATGGGCAGCTCCCACAAACTCCAAACAGAGCCAGGAATCAAATTCCAGCCTCAGTGAGGGAGGCAGCAAGGATAAAACATGACCCAGTCCGAAATAACTCCATTTCCCCACATCCCACCCGAATCACTGGAACAAAACCCCTTTGCTGTCGTAATTAAAAATAAACAAAATGCCCTGGGCAGATCTGACCTTTTTAATTCCCTCTGCCTCAGCTTTCTGCTTGGAAAACAGGGATCCCAAGCTGCCAGCGAGGGGAGCATTTCCCTGCTCAGGGGATGTGGGAGCAAATTCCCATTGCCCCTCACAAAGCACTGCTCATGTGCAGGGGTGTCCTGACCCCGCAGAGCTGAGGGTTTCTTGCAGAAGCGGAGCTGATGTCCAACCCTTTCACTTCCCAGTTGTCTTAATTTTCCGCTTCAGGATTTTCCTCTTCAGGATTTTCCTCTTCAGGAATTTCCTCTGGCCACCCTGTAACCCTGCCCAGTCAGAATTCCTGCTCAATCCCCAGGACACAGATTAAGAAAGGAACGGTCTCCCTCTGCTCTGAAATAACATTCCAGCACTGCTCAGGCAAAGTTTGAGTTCCCACTGCCATGGAGACCCTTCCAGAGCATCACCCACCACCAGGACATTCCTCCTGTGGGATTTTGGGCCCTTGGCTGGATCCTGCAGAATTCCCTTCCTTGCTGCAGGTTCGATTTCAGCCTTAGGTTCGTCTTTCCTCTTTCAAAACTCCAACCTGAGCCTCTGATGCTCAATAAACTTCCCTGTTCTGAAACTTTCTGTTTCGATTTTCCGCTTTCTGACCTTCCAGCCAGGAGATCCCAGTGCAGGCTCCATCAGCCCAGGTTTCCATTGCTCTGGCTCTTCTCCGCAGAGCTGGGAAGGCATTTCCTGGGGTGGCAAACATTCCCTGGGCAATCCAGGAGCCATCCCCACTGCCCTGGGAGCCGCAAGAACCAGAGGGGGACCTCAGCTCCCAACCTAACAGGACATTTCCAGGGGAAGCAGGACATCAGACTGCTCCTGACCACTGGTGTTGACCATCCCAGCATCTCCCAGTCCAAGCCAAGCTTAGCCAAGCCCTGCTTTGATCAGTCACAGAACTGAAGCCTCTCCAGCCATTCTTTGGCTTCCAGCAGGATCCAGGCGTCCCTCGGTGCCAGAATTCCTTCAGCAGGGACAGATGCACCTAAACCCCACAGGATAAATGTTAAAAAAGCTAAAACTTCGTGCACGACTTGTCACCTGAACCTTGGGAGACACACCCACAGTCGTTCTGTTCTTTTATTTCATTCTCTTTATTCTTTTTATTCTGAATGAGCCCAAAGTTCACGGGAAAGCAACAACTTCACCTCCTGGGTGCCCCTGAGGGGACGAGACCACACAAAATTCCTGTAGGGAGTTCAGAACTCAAACAGATTTAGGGCTCTGGCACAAGAGATGGGGTAAGAGGCTTCAGGCAATGCCAGATTTTTCTGAAAATCCCACGGGATTTTAAAACAGCACAAGAACTTCAGGTCTGAGCCTGGCTGGCCGTAATAGAGGAGGTGTAAAGGTGACAAAGTGATTGTTCCTCCACGGCCCACCCTAGATCCCGGATTCCTGGAGCTGGAATGTGCTTCCTGGGGGCAGAACAAGTGTGTTATTTGGAGAACCCCAGCCCACTGCTGGGAGCTCCTCTGCCACCCTCATCATCCTCACCCTCAGGGCATCATCCTCAGGGATCATCAGCGTCACCCCTGAGCTGCCCCAAAATCCAGAACTGATGTGGCACACGGGGCAGAGCTCCAGCAGCAGCTTCGCAAGGAGCAAAGCTCTCCTCACCCTGGGCAAAAGCTGGGATCAAGCCTTGGACAGGACAGGGAACAGGGAAACGCTTTTGGGAGGATCACTCCGGGTGTTCCAGGTGGGAGCTCTGAGCTCACAGAGCAGACAGGAGCAACTTTAAATCTTTCCTGGACACATCCAGGGAACGGCTGGGGCTGTGTCAGGGCTTGGGATGGAGCTCAGGGAAAGGTTCTTCCCCCCGAGGGTGCTGGGCACTGCCCAGGCTCCCCAGGGAATGGTCCCGGCCCCGAGGCTGCCAGAGCTCCAGGAGCGTTTGGACACCGCTCCCAGGGATGCCCAGGGTGGGGTTGTTGGGGTGTGTGTGCAGGGCCAGGGGCTGGATCAATGATCCCTGTCCTTTCCAGCTCAGGACATTCTGGGATGCTCAGAAAATCCTCTGTTTCAAGAATTAAATCCCAAAGCAGAACCTTGAGCCTCCCAGTTCACCCACCCAGAGCTTTGGCAAGGGCTTGGGGTGGGTGGGATGGAGTGAATGGGACACTCTGGATTCTGCCTGGGGCTGGGTTGGGCAGCACTGCATGAGAAAACTGCCAAGCAGAAATCCCTGAGCAGCAAAAGCACCATTTCTGGGGTTATTTGATCCACCAGCTACACCGGGAGTACTCCAGCACCTGCAGAAAGCGAAGCCTCAAGCCTTCTTTTACGATGATTTCACCCACACCAGTCACTCTCTCCCAGCACTTCAGAGATGTTTCTGCGTGTCAGGAATTAACTGGACAGACAACACAGGCAGAGACAGAGCTGGAAGAGACCCCAGCCCCAGCATCTCTCAGTGATTGACTCCAACCCCGAGCTCAGATCTCACAGAAAGTCCTTCTGCCTCCGAGATGCCCAACACAGCCACGTTTTGCCCAGATCCCCTCTTATTTTGGCCAAAAAGAACAGGGGCTGAGTATTTTAAGCCTTTAAAGTCTCTTACAAAACCAACTGATTTGTGCCTCTGGAAGGCTCCTGAACAATCCCTCAGCCAGAGCCTCTGAAGCAACTCAGGTGTGACAGGCTGGGCCAGGGAAGAACAGATTATTCAGGGTTTCGGCTCCCCTGCTCTCTGTCTCACTATAAAACTCCCAGTGTTGCTCTCTGAAGCAGAGTGAACCCTTACAACTCGATTTTGGAGAGGTGCAGGCAGCACTGAGCACCCTGAAGCAGATCACGCCCGAATCTGTTGTTGAGGTCTGCGGGGCAAGTGGAAAGTGCTGAGTTTTTCAGTGAAAATGTGACTTTTCCGGTCAGACGTTTATGCAGATCCAGCAGATTGCTCGTGAACGCATCCATGTATGGTTTGCCCCTCAGTTTTTATCCAGGGTTCTGATCTCTCATGCACAGAGCTCCGGAGCAGAGGTGGGAGCACCCAGCAGAGATAAAACATCACAACCAGAGCTCTGTTTTATTAACTCAGCCCTAGCGAGGAGCGTGAGACCGAGCACGTGTCCATAAACCAGCGCAAAAGCATCTCCCGGTTTCTGTATCGAGGTCCTGTTGTCATTGTCACCTCCAGGACAGAGGAGGAGGGATGGGAGAGGGTCCTGCCGGAGCCAAACTGGGCAGACTGGGCACAGACTCCAGAGCTGTGGCTGAGCTGGGAGAGCGTCCAGCAAATCCCAAGGAACATCGCTTGGATGCAGAGGCAGACGAGAGTCTGGAAAGAAGCCCCACAGCCACAGCAGAGCTGGGCAAGGGATGCCAGAGGGACCGGCAGAGCGCTCAGGGTGCTCAGTGCTGTCTGCACCTCCCCAAAACCCACTCACGGGGGTGAAATGGCTTCAGGCCCCTTCTGAGAGCTCAGCTGGGCCCAAGCAGGGCAGGACAGGCCCTGCTCAGCTGCCGGGGCCCTGCATTCCCTGGGATGTGGAGGGATTTCCACACCGGCTCTGCTGGAAGTGCTGAATAAAAGCTGCTGGCCCCATGAAGCGGCTGTAGGGGAAATAAGAGCTCTGCTCTCAGCGCCCCGAAACACTGCCAGGAACATCCTCCACAGCCTAGAGGGATCCCAGCATCAATCCCCCTTCCTCTGACCACAGCGCTCTCCCTGCAAATTTGCATCCATGGGTTCTTGCTGTCCCCCAGGTCCAGCTGGGGGAGGAGAGCAGAACACGAGGGCCCCAAAGGTTTTCTGTGGGGCAGCATTAACTCATTCTGCTCCTTCTAGTGTCCTTTCCAAGAGGGAAAAGCTGGGTTTTGCTTGCCATGGGGTGTTCAGCTGCAAGGTCACCTCAGAGATGTTTTTCCTGGGTGGAAAAGTGAAGGGAGAGGTGAACTGTGCCCACGTGAGAACAGCCTGAGCACGGGCAGCTATTGATCAACACAACCTCCCCTTGAGAGCACGGGCAGGACAAACACCAGGAACTCACCAGACCGTGCAGAACGAGTTGTTTTTTCACCTCGGCCCTGATCACTGAGTTATAAAAATGTGCCAGAGAGTATTTACTGCTGTGCAAGGGGAGGGCTTCACTCTCCCTTCATGCAAAAACACCACCAAAAATGTCACCGGCACGAGCAAAATCCTCCTGTGCTCGGTGTTTTTCAGTTTTCCACAAAGGACTGACGAAACTGGAAATCACATCGGCCCCAGAAAGACACTGAAAGAAGGATTTTCCCTAATGGAACTCAGGAATTAGATATGGGAAAGTCCTGTGAGCTCACCCCAGGTTCTTCCTGCCTGGGCAGGATTGTTCCTGTTCCCTGACCAATGCCTGGCAATGGGAATTCCACTCTGTCCCACATCCGGATCAATCTTGCTTGGAAATGTTTCTTGGTACCCAGACTTCCTTTCCACTGATTAATTTCTTCCGCTTTATCCCTTTAACATCTTTATCAGCACATCCAAACCAGATTTTCCTCTCTGAAAGAAACTTGTGCTCCTCAGACGCTTCTCCTTCGCTCTCGGAAGTTGCCCCATCACTCTTGGCCAACAATTAATGTTTGTCTCCATCTCTGAGGGCCGGGCCCGTCAATCAGCCCAGCCAGGCCCTTCATCTCTTTCACTGCTCTCTCCTGAACTTGTCACGTTTCCAACACTTTGAGGCTCGGATCACCCTCCCAAAATAACTCATTTCAACCTCACCAGTGTGCTGGGATCATGGGACTGAGCCCCAGGGGTGGTGTTCATTTTATTCCTTAATTTTTAAACCGCAGGGAATGTTTGGGTCTGGTCTGTGTAGACTGAACTCCTCTTGGTGTGTCTGAGGAGCAGTGAGAGCACCCAGGGCTCCTCCAGCTCCTCCCCACCTGGCAGCAGCTTTCACCCTCTGTGCCCACAGGAATACTCTGACTCTGAAAACGAACCCCACACGTTCATTCTGTGGTGCCGGGAGCTGCTGGTGGCCCCTTCACCTGGGCTTTCAAAGGGTGAGAAGCCCTGTGACTCACAGCCAGCAGAGCCCCCGGCACTGCGAGCACAGAGAAGCTGCTTTGGTGTCTCAGCCAACTCCAGAGCTGCACATTTCTGTATTTCTACATCCATAACCTGCCCAAAGCCCCCCTGGCAGGACTACAGGAGGTCGTGTCCCTGTTCCAGGCACTCCTGGAGTGCAGGAGCTGCCGTGCCCTGCTGGAAGGGGAGGATGAAGCAGCTCCAACATCTGCTGCAGACGTTCGGAGACCACAGCGGTCTGGGGGAGCTGGAACTTCCAGAGCCCCCTGTCCAGTGGCCGTGGGCAGTTCTGGGGTAGCTCAGAGCTCAGGGAAGGCTTCGTGTTGTCCAAGCTGAGGTGACCAACACGTGGCACCGGCACAGCAGCAGCACAAGCTCGGTGCTGGTTTGGGTGGCAGCTCCTGGGTTTGGGGTGGATAATGGGGAGAAGTTCCTTACTCAGAGGGTGGGGAGGCCCTGGCACAGGGTGCCCAGAGCAGCTGTGGCTGCCCCTGGATCCCTGGCAGTGTCCAAGGCCAGGCTGGAGCAGCCTGGGACAGTGGAAGGTGTCCCTGCCCATGGCAGGGGGGGCCCTGGGTGAGCTTTAAGGTCCCTCCCAACCCAAACAATTCCATGGTTCTGAGATTCCCTGTTTCAATCCCCCTCCCCAGGAGGGACTTGCAGAGCTGTGGGGGTGGCTCCAGAGGAGGACTTTGAACCAGAAACGTACAAAATGCCACATCTGCACAGAGATGCTGCCCGGAGTGAGAATGCCTTAAAAATCCACCTTGGGAAGCAGGCAGGGGAGCAGGAAGCAGGGGCTGGACAGAACCGTCCGTGTCCGGCAGCAGCCACCACGCAAGGCCAGGGCAGAGCCTGTGCTCAGCAGGGAGATGTCACTCAGGGAGACACAACAACCATTTCCCCTCAGAACCAAATTAAGGCAGAATCACTGGAGGACGGAAACCCCGCCACACTGATAACTTCGTGCGCGCGTTGCCTTTATTTTTAAACGGCAGAGGCGAGGCAAGAGCGCAGCTGTTCATGCACCAAAGCCACTGTCACTTGTGGTTGGAAATGGAGCTGTGAGCCCCTCTGGCACCTGGAGCAGGGAGCGGGGCAGGGGCGAGGAGGGCTCGGTGCTCGGGGCAGCTCAGAACCCGCTTGGCACCTTCAGGAGGGCCCAAACCTGAGAATAAATTTATTCCCAGTGCTCTCAAAGCCCTCTGTGTCCCCTTTCCTGCGCCCTGGTGAGGGCTGGGCTACCTGGAGGAGTAAGCAAGTGGTAAGGTAGCCAAGGAACGGGCTCAGCCACAAGCTCCCCCTCGGTCCCTCACGTAAATATCTCATTGAATGTTCCTGCAGCCTGACACTCCCCAAACCCTCTGCACTGGCAGAGGTCAATCTCCAGGCCCCTGGGGTTGTGTATAAGTCATTATTTCAGCAAAAAGTGATGCAGGGAGGCCAGGGAGAAGCAAAGGAAAAAAAATCAGAGCCCTTCTCCTCCGACTTGTGCATAAACTGCTGCAGTTTCCTGTCCTTGGCTCCCGCTCGATCCCAAAGCCAGAGGATCTGCTGGATCTCTGACTCCTCTCCGTTTGCTGTCAACACTTTGGTGGCAGGGACGAGCTCTGGGCTCCCCCAGCCCCAGGACAAAGCTCCTGGCACGATTTGTCGAGAGCCAGAGCTGAGTTCTCAGCCCGCAGGAGCACGGGCGATGCCAGGCAGGAAACGGGGGGGTTGTGTTTCCCTCTGTGCCGCGGCCCCTCATTAAAAACTGTTCAGGATCAACGGCTCGGGAGCCAGGAGCGCTTCCAGGGGCTCCACAAAGGCTCGGCGGGGTGTGTTCACAGCCTGCCCAGCTGAACCCACAGCCAGCAGAGGAGCAGAGGCTGCCTGAGGACAGCACAGGGACCCGGCTTTGCACAGAAGCGTCCCAGCAGTGCCAGCCTGGGCCCGGCCCCTCCTGCTCCACAGGGAAGCTGCTCACCAGGGACAGCTGGCTTGGGAGAAAATGCTTCTACAAACCACTCCAGGGGCAGCTCCAAGGGCTTCTGTCCCTGCTCTAAGCCAGCCCCTGAAGCCTCTGGCAGAGCTCTCCCTGTGCAGGATACGGGGATCAGGGCACCAGTCTGCACCTCTGGATGTTCCTGAAATGTTGATGTCAGCTGGAGCTGGGACAAAGAACCACACTCTGTTCAATTTTCTATGCCAGTCATTGCAGAATTTTAGGAAAAATTCTATTCTTTAGGAAGAAATATTGTTCTTTACATTCTCATCTGTCAGGGACTGCCAGGCTCCTACCTGGGATAAATAAATGTCCAGGGACCTTTCCAGAGGAGATAAGGAAGTGATACCCTTTTTTCTAAGGAAAGGGCCAAGAATTTTGGCTCAACTCCTGCAAGTGGTGGCAGAACTGGAGTCGGCTCTGTGGCCCAGTGCAAAGTCACCCAGGAAGAGCCGCTTGCTCTGTGCCGAGGAGAACAGAGACCCCCACGCCTGGATGTGCCTTTCCCCCCACATTCCCACTCAGAGAACACCCAGACAACCCAGTTTTATCCGAGACAGGCTCTTTCTCTGCTGAAAACAGCAGTGGGACCCCACAGACAAGAGCACACGGAAACAGGAACAGAGTTTGTGAAGGATTCACACAGCACCTGCACCTTCCAGAGACCTCCTGGTGCCGTGTCCTCACTGTGCTTGGGCTGCTCCCTGCCCGTGTGACCTCCTCTGGTGGCCGTGGCCCCACAGAAATCCCTGTCCCAACCTCTGTGGGGAGGCAGCTGTGAAAACGCAGAGGAAGCAGGGTGACACCAAAAAACTTCATTCTGGGAACCAAAAAACTCCTTTCTGGGAACCAAAAAGCCGCTTTCTGGCAGTGCCAGCCGTTACAGAAAGCCCAGAGCTGTCCCCAGCAGCCCCAGCGCAGGTGGCCGTGGCCCTCGGCAGCCCCCTCCCCACCCCTCCCCTGCTGCCGGAGCGAATCGCTCCCGCTCATTAACAAATAACCCCGGGAGGAACCATCCCCAGCAGGGCCTGAAGGAGCCCAGGCCTTCGGTGCCATCTGAGGGCACCAAACCCGCCCGGCGTGGCTTTTCCACGCTCTGCTGCACCGCCCCTGCCTTTGGGGCAGGAGGAGCATCCTCAGCTGGGGCAGGTGCTGGGTGGCCGAGTCAGAGCAGAGCAGGAGGGAGGGTCTGGGAGGTGGGAGCAGAGGTGGCACGAGGCAGAGGTGGCACGAGGCAGAGGTGACAGAGCGTCAGGAAGGGCTCTGGGAGCAGCGTGACCCCTCCAACACCCACCACAAGCGCAGACTCGCGGGAATAAAAGTTGGGCAGAGCTGAGGGAGCCAGGGCAGCCTGCGCAGCTCAGCTCCTGGCTGGGGAGTGACAGCGAACCGGTCGCCCCCGGCTGGGTCAGCACGGGCTGGGTCCAGCACATGAGTGGCTGAATCACAGCATTGCTGGGGCTGGGAAAGACCTTTAAGGTCCTTTAATCCAAGGGTAAACCCAGCACCGGGGAAGCCACCACTAACCCTGTCCCCAGGTGCCACATCTTTCAAATCCCTCCAGGGGTGGGGACTCCACCACTGCCCTGGGCAGCTGTGCCAGGGCTTTTTAACCCTCAGATATTCAGTCTGAGCCTCCCCTGGCACAGCTCGAGGCTGTTTCCTCTTGTCCCATCCTTTTACCTGGGAGAAATGGCTGACCCCAGCCGGCTCCACCCTCCTGTCAGGGACTTGTGGAAGGGAGAAGGTCCTCCCCGAGCCTCCTTTTCTCTGAGACTCACAAGCACTTGAGCAGAACCATCCCCTCTGTTTTGGATCTCCGCTAACGCTGGGGTGGGGTGGCATGAGCTCTCTGGAAAGGATTTAGAAGGGGGTAGAGGGGCACTGAGCTCCCCAGGACCAGCTTTTCCCTGGTCCTGCCACTGTCAGGAGCTTTCCCACACCGCCACGTCCCTCCGAGGGCCTTGCAAGCGTTGTGGAATTCAACATTTTTCCTTCTGAAAAGGCCTGGGGACTGTCCCCGGGACCAAAGGGCTCCCACATTTCACTTCAGAGCGGGAGGAGGACATCGGGAAGGATTTCCTCACGGAAAGAGGTGTCCAGTACTGGAACGGGCTGCCCTGAGGGGTGGTGGAACACCTCGAGGTGTTCAGGAAACAACTGGACGTGGGACTCAGTGCTGGGGTTTAGGTGACAGGGCGGTGTTGGGTCGAAGGTTGGACTCGATCTTGGAGGTCTTTTCCACCCTTGGTGATTTTTCGTGGAGCATTTCTGCACCGGGCAGCGCTGGGGCACTGAGGACTCAGCTTGGTTCAGGGCCAGCAAGAGCAGACCAGGTCCTCGGTGGGAGCCAGGGAGGTTTTCCTGCGGATTTACTGTAAACTCACCCATTTCAGGCAGCTGTGAGTCAGTGAGGCTCCCTGAGCAGGAGAGCAGATCGTTATCGGCGCTTGCAGCCCGTGTTTGTGACACAAACACAAACGGGCTCACGCTCTCACAAACTCCCACTCCCACACAGCTCAAGTGTTAATCAAGAGCTGAGCAGCTGAGGCTTAATGAGCAGCCAGCAGGGAGGTCAGAACAGCAGCTCCAGGAATGTGAGTGCTCCTAAACCTTGGGAAGAGCCGCCACGGAGCGCATAAATAATTAAACATTAGTAATTAGAAGAACGCAGCCAGGTTGAGGCAAAGCGAAGTTTTTCAGGTTTTTCTTTGAACTAAGGAACGCTGCATTGAATCCAAGTTATTGCAAGTTAAATCAAAATTATTGCGAGTTTTCTGTTATTTAAGGTTTAAAAAAACAAAACCAACCCCAGGAATCCTCCAGGAATCGGCTCCTCAGTTCCTCTTCTTGCGCAGTCCCAGCCAGTTCTGGGATGAACAACCCCGAAAGGCAACTTGGACACTGCAGGCATTGTGCAGCCTTTCTGATCTTCACCCATAAATCAGGAACAAGAGAAGGAAACGCAGGGAAAGTGTGAGGGACAGGCAGAAGGTGCCTGGCCATGCCCATCACCTCTGGAGCAAACAGCACCGGACAAAGGGCATTTATTCTGGCGTTAAATGCAGGTGGGTCCAGGCACCGCACCACGAGAAGCAGCTCTGTGGCCATGTGACATCAGGAGGGGACAAGGAGGCAGAAGAGGCTGGGGAAGCTCAGAACAGAGCCCCAGACCCACCCTCTGCCTCCCCCTGTGGTGCTGCTGCAGGATGGGCAATCCCAAAACTGCTCCATCCCCTGCCCATCAGGAGCCACCCCAGAGCAATCCCAAACCTGAGCTGTCCTCTGCGCATCAGGAACAACCCTGGAGTAATCCCAAATCCGGGCTGTTCCCTGCCCATCAGGAACAACCCTGGAGTAATCCCAAATCCGGGCTGTTCCCTGCCCATCAGGAACAACCCTGGAGTAATCCCAAACCTGGTCCACGCCCCTGCCCATCAGAACCCACCATGGAGCAATCCCAAACCTGGGCTGTCCCCTGCCTAACAAGACCCCAACCTGGACAAATCCCAAACCCTGGGATGTCCCCTGTCCATCAGGAACAGCCCCAGAGCAATCCCAAACCCGGGCTGTGTTATCAGGGATTATTTGTGCTGTGTGGGATCATTGCTGCCAGGACAAGGAGACAGAAAACCTGGTCCTACCAGGATGCTGAACCTTGCCAGTGCTGCCTCCAGTTCCACCAGTACAACCCCCTGCTCTCGGGAACTGGCCCGGATTTGCACCAAGTGCTGTTCTGGAAAATAATAAAATCAAACCAGTTTCTGTTGGTTCTTGTCTGATCTGAGTGAAAACGAGTGGCCAGCTATAAATAGAGTGACATCTCCTGGGCTTCCTGCCTGCCTTTCCTGTGTCTTGGGGCTGATTTCATGAGGGAGTTGGTTTTTTTGGGTGCATCTTCTGACTTGCCCACGTGGCCATCACCAGAGGAGCCCTGGGCTTCCAGCCCTGCTCCCCGTGCCCAGCCTGTGGGAGCACCCAAACCCGAGGGAACACCCAGCACCTGCAGCCCACGGGACACAGATTAAGCTGGAAAAATGATCTTAATTGTTTAATTAATTGTTTAATTCCTGTTAATGGAAATGAATAATGGTGGAGGGTCCCTTGCACAGGTTCTTTAAGGTGCTGGTCCATGGAATTGGTTCTCACTTTTGGCTGCATTTGAGAGCGTGGGAGAACAAAGTTGAAGGAGATTTGCTGAGGTTGCTCAGGTCCACCCAGAGGCGGTGCCAAGGAACAGAGCTGGAGTTTGGAAGAGGAATTAGAGGAGACCCTGAGCTGGTGCAATAAAAACAGCCAGGACAGCAGGACGAACATTGAAAAGTAAGAACTTCAGAGGGATTATAAATCTCCCTGTTCAGATCTGCTCTCAGGCTTCAGGGGGTGACTTTCCCTCGTGTCTGGGGGCTGGGAAGGTTTTTCTCAGCAGAGTAATTTCCTCCCAGGGTTCATCTGTGGCAGCAAGGCTTGGGTGGCATGGCCTGACCCAACCTCTGAGCCCTGGGTCCCTCTCCTGTGTCTGAGAGGTTTTCTTCACTCCCAGCTCCATGTTTGGAGAGGAAAAACAGCCTGTTTATAGCAGGTCACCCTGTGTGGGCAGCTGGAAATTCTGTGAGGGCTCGGATGTCATCAATGACTTCTCATTTTCACCTGGCGGAGCTACCGACAGAGGTGTTCCATTTGCTGTGATGTTCTGCTCCTGGACTTTCCCGAGGAGGGATTCAGCAGGTCTGGGTGCAGATCTCATGGCTGTCTGTCCCAGTGGAAATCAGCAGCTCACAGAGGAGGCCATCGACCTCCCCCTGCCCACTCAGCATTTCCTCTGCCTCACAAACGTGACTCATGAACCTGACTGCAGCTAAACCCGAGAGCTGCCATGCTCACTGCTCACCTCCTTCAGCCCATTTTCCTGGGATTTTCCCTCCCCTGGGAGCAGGCTGAGGTCGGGCAGAGCTGGTCTCAGGAGCTGAACCTGGGGAACCAGCTCTGGGAACCAGTCTGGGCTTTGATGCCTGGAGGCATCACAGGATTAGGATGCTTTGCTTTGGTCCCAAGCACCAACCCCAGTCTGGGTTTGAGCCTCAGGGTGTTCCTGTTCATGTCTCCATTCACCTCCATGTTCCAGACTGGCAGCTCTGCCAAGATCCCGCTTTGCTCCGTTTGGTGAATTTGGTGACAGGGCCTTCACAGCTTGGGCTGATCCGAGCTGTGCCGGGGACGGTTTCTGCTGGTCCCTCACTCTGGCTGTGAACCACTGACGCTTCCTGTTGTGGTTTCCTGCCTCGGCTGAGACGCCTCCTCTCTGCTCTCCCTTCCTGTTCTCATCAGGGCCATTTCGGGGCTTCATGGGGACAACAAATCAGTAGAGGAGGCTCTGGCTGCTGTAAATCCAGCTCCTGGTAGGCCTTTGCTGCTGAGGGCTGAGCAGCGCAGGGTGCACAGGGCAGAACGGCTCCTCCTGAGCCCTGCTCAACACAGAGATCCAGCCGAGCCCTCCCCAGCTCCAGTGATCCCAGGGGATGGCAGGAGGGCCCTGTGCTGCTGAGAGGGATGAACCAGGCTGGGATGAGCCAGGGCAGGGCTGACCACCAGGGCAGAGCTGACCACATGCCCAAGCATAGCTCCGGCCACTGCCTGGGAGCAGAGGTCACAGCAGCGGGCTCAGCCCTTGGGGAAGCGACTTCTCCCACCATGTTCAGAAGTCAGAGTCAAATTGGGAAGAATCAGGGCAAATACCTACTGTGCTGCCCCAAAATCTGATGTTTTCTTTGCTCCTCACACGGATGACGCGTTTGCAGGAGGCACAGATGGAGAAAATCTCTCTGATCTTTTTGGGGTCATCGTCTGCGCAGGAGCAACCCCAAAGTTCAGGCTCCGGGGAACAAATGAGACCCTTTTGTTACGATAATCTTTCCATTGATTACAGCAAATTGGGCTCTGTCAACACCCTCTGGGTGGGATTTTAGATGATTCAAGATAGAGTTACAAGCCCTGTACAGAGACAAGCCCTAAAGCTCTTCGGCACCAGGGGCTCTGCAGGGACTTGGTCAATGAAGGGCCCTCTCTGCCAACGGGATCAGAGCATCAGGAACCAGCCAGAGCCAGGTATTGTGGGGAAAAATTCCACAGATTGTTTAAAAAACAATTCAAGGAAGGTTTCTTCTTGTTGCTGCTGACTGATGGTTGATGTCTGCCCAGAAGCACTTGGGTTTCTCTCCTTTCGCTGCGCTTGGTGCCGTTGTTTATCTAAATGTTGTTTTAGACATTTCATATCCACCTCGTGCTTTAATCTTGATGCATTTAAGGTTTTGGCCTTCTAGGCCTCCATGGCAAAACTCATTTATTCAGAGAGGCCAAAGAATTTCCTTTGATTGTGAACAGGGCTGGAGAGAAAATGGTAGGAAGTCAAGGCGAAAAACGTCAGGATGGATCTAAGGAGCACATTTTTAATGGTGAAGGCAATTAACCACTGGAGGAATTTACTGTAGGATTTGGGGAATTCTCTATTGCTTGGGATCTTTAATTCAGGATCAGGTGGATTCTCTGTTCCTTGAGATCTGTAAATCAAGTTCAGATGAATTCTCTCTTGCTTGGGACCTTTAAATTGAGATCAGGTGGATTCTCTCTTGCTTGGAATCTTCAAATCAAGATCGGATGGATTTTTATTTACGCTTTCCAGCTCCAGTCAGGGTGGGATGGAGGAATCACTGTGGGATGCTGTGATGTTTGGGATGACCTCACAGATAACCAGTGGAGGAACTTCTAGATGTAAGGAGCACATTTTTAATAGTGAAGGTAATTAACCCCTGGAGGAATTCACTGTAGGATTCAGTGCATTCTCTACGGCTTGGGATCTTTAAATCAAGATGGGATGGATTTTTATTTACACTTTCCAGCTCCAGTGAACAGGGCTGGAGAGAAAACGGTAAGAAGTCAAGGCTAAAAACATTGGGATGGATTTAAGGAGCACATTTTTAATAGTGAAGGTAATCAAGCACTGGAGGAACTCAGTGTAGGATCTGGGACATTCTCTGTTGCCTGGGATCTTGAAATTTAAGTCAGGTGCATTCTCTATTCCTCGGGATGTATAAATCAAGATCATGTGGACTTTCTATTTCTTGGGCTCTATAAATCAAGATGGAGTGGATTCTCTGTTGCTTGGGATCTTTAAATCAAGATCAGGTGGATTTTTATTTGCACTTTCCAGCTCCAGTTAGGGCGGGATAGCGGGATGTGGGATGCTGTGAGTTTGAAATGACCCCACAGAGAGCCAGCAGGAGAACCTCTCGACAGGAAACTCTGAACCCCAACTAAACCATTTCGCAAAACGATGCTTCAGGGACCAATTTTCCCTTCCAGGCCGAGCCCCAGCAGCGTGTGAGCCATCGCGGTGAGTACAGGCGCGGAGATGCCGGACGCCGCCGCCCACCTGCCCTTCTACTACGGCAGCATCGCGCGCTCGGAGGCCGAGGAGCACCTGAAGCTGGCGGGGATGGCGGACGGGCTGTTCCTGCTGCGGCAGTGCCTGCGCAGCCTGGGCGGCTACGTGCTGTCCATGGTGTGCGACCTGCAGTTCTACCACTACCCCATCGAGCGCCAGCTCAACGGCACCTACGCCATCCTGGGGGGCAAGGCCCACTGCGGCCCCGAGGAGCTCTGCGAGTTCTACTCCAAGGACGCCGACGGGCTCTGCTGCCCCCTGCGCAAGCCCTGCAACCGCCCCAGCGGGGTGGAGCCCCAGCCCGGCGTCTTCGACAGCATGAGGGACAACATGGTGCGGGAATACGTGCGGCAGACCTGGAAACTGGAGGTACCGGGCCTTTCCAGGGGTGGGGTGGGAAGCCATGACCTCTCTGGCACTGTCGTGTCCCCGCTTGCGGCACGGCAGAGCAAGGTCCCTCTCCTTGGAGGGTGCCGGCACTGAGAGGGGTCTGAATCCTGCTCTTTCCCAGTTTCTTCTTCAGAAATTGGTCTAAACATCTTCCCAAGCTTTCAGACAGCCTTGGAACAGCTGGAGCTCACTTCGCAAGCCTTCCCCCAGGTGTCCTTCTCCTCTGCAGGCATGGGATGCTCCCCGCCTTAGACCAGAGCTCTGATCTCAAAACCTAACAGCCAATTTCAAACCCCAACAAACCCATCCCAAACTACAACAAACCCATCCCAAACCCCAACAAACCTGTCCCAAACTGCAACAAGCCGGTCCCAAACCCCAACAAACCCACCTCAAACCGCAACAAACCCATTCCAGAACTAAACCAATTCATCCCAAGACCCAATGACTCATCCTAGAACTAAACAAACCCACCCCAAACTCCAACAAACCCATCCCAAACCCCAACAACTCATCCCAAACCCCAACAAACCCATCCCAGAACTAAACAAACCCATCCCAAACCTCAACAAACCCATCCCAATACCCAACCACGGAGCTCCAGAGGCACATAAACACATGACCTCCATTCCATGGACGTGTTCCTGGCACTGCTGGCGGCAGATTCTCCATGGCAGATCCATCCCAATCCTGGGATTGGCTCAGTTGATCAGAGCATGGTGTTGAACATGCTGAAGTTGTGAGTTCCATCCTCATATGGGCCATTTTCTTAAGAACTGGGCTTGATGATCCTTGTGAGTCCCTTCCAACGCGGAATATTCTGTGATTTCTGGGAATATTTCTCCATGTGAGGTGCCTATGCCTCCGAACATCGTGCTGAAGATGAAATGAAACCAGACTTAAGACTTTTGCTCAGGTCTTTCTCACTCTTTGGAGTGGAATTTTTGCCTCTGTGGAGGGTTTTTTGGCCAGTGAAGGTTTCACCCAAGAAAGTGAGGCAGGGGGTACTGGATCAGACCTCTGTGTTATTTAAATTTAAAAATAGCCACAAACAGGTTCCTGAATTTTATTGCAGGCTGGAATATCTACAATATCTGCATAAATCAAAACTCTAAATGGTCCCACTGGCAGCCAGGGAATTCATTTCCTTCTGCCCGCTGCCACCTTGGCTCCTCAGACACTTCCAGGGGTCATTTTGTTGTTTCATTGGAAGGTGCCCAAGGAACACCAGGACGTGGCACTCAGTGCTCTGGGCTGGTGGCAAGGTGGGGATGGGGCACAGCTTGGACTCGATGACCTTGGAGGGCTCTTCCAACCTGAATGATTCTGGGATTCTATACTTTGTTTGAAGTCCTCAAAGAAATATGGCTCAGGCATTGTCCTTACGGAGCCTTTCTGCAGAAGCTCTCTAAATTTGGCCTATCTACACCAAATGTGTTCAACAGAATGAGGTCTTTTATAGGGTGAACAAGGTGTTCTATAGGGTATCTATAGCAGAATGAGGTGTTTTGTGCTAAAATGAGGTATTTTGTAGCAGAATTCTCTTCCAGAACTGGGAATTCTGTAGGGTTTCCCCCCAGAGCAGATCTGTGGCCACCTGCAGATAACACAAAGGACATCGCCACCTCCTGGCAAAGGGACAGCAGCGGTTTAACACCGGAGTGAGCCCGGGGAAAGGAATTCAGGGTCTCTCCCCCGTGATTTCCAGACTGCACCGACCTTGCCAAGTCCTGGTGTCTGTGGGTAGTGAGCAGCCAGGAGGGCAGGGGAACCAGAAAGGTTCTGCTCTGAAGAAAGTCATGGAGTCATGGAAGATCCTGAGCTGGAAGGGACCCACAGGGATCATTGATCCAACCCCTGGCCCTGCACAGACACCCCAACAACCCCACCCTGCGCATCCCTGAGAGCGGTGTCCAAACGCTCCTGGAGCTCTGGCAGCCTCGGGGCCGGGACCATTCCCTGGGGAGCCTGGGCAGTGCCCAGCACCCTCGGGGGGAAGAACCTTTCCCTGAGCTCCATGCCAAGCCCTGACACAGCCCCAGCCGTTCCCTGGGCTCCTGGCCCTGTCCCACAGCAGAGCTCAGCCCCTGCCCCTCCGCCTCCCCTCGGGAGGAGCTGCAGCCCCCGAGGAGCCTCCCCTCAGTCTCCTCTGCTCCGGCTGAACGAGCCAAGTGCCCTCAGCCGCTCCTCAGCCCCTTCCCCAGCTCCGTGTCCCTCCTTTGGACACTCTCCAACAGCTTTGGATCCTTCTGATCTTGTGGTGCCCAAAGTGCCCCCAGCACTGGAGGTGAGGCTGCCCCAGTGCAGAGCAGAGCGGGACAATCCCTCCCTGGCCTGGTGCCCCCCAGGACACGGTGGCCCTTTGGGCTGCCAGGACACACCGGGGACTCAGATCCAACTTGCCACCGACCAGGAACACGAGGCTGAACGACACCCCACAAGCCCAACATTAAGATTCCCCACATGAATGTGGTGCCTTCTCTCTTCCCTTACCAAAGTCAAAGGACTTCAGCTGGATTTAAGGGATTAGGTCAGTTGAGATAAACCAGGAATTCTGCTCTGCAGCAGAACAGACTTCAACCACTATTGGGACTCAATGAATTACGAGACCCTCCAAACTTCCTGCGTCGTCTGCCCCAAAGGAGCTGTGCTGAAGCCATCAGCAGTGCAGCAGGATGGAAGGAGGTCTCTTTCCCTGCTCTTTCCCAGGGGGATGCCCTGGAACAGGCCATCATCAGCCAGGCTCCGCAGGTGGAGAAGCTGGTGGCCACCACAGCCCATGAGAGGATGCCCTGGTACCACGGCAATATCAGCCGGGAGGAAGCGGAACGGAGGCTCTACTCGGGGGCACAGCCTGATGGGAAATTCCTGTGAGTATCCAAACCCCTGGGAGACTTGGGATCCCTGGATTTTTTTACCATTTCCCACCCCCACTGCCCTGCTCTTACTGGTTTCACACGACAGAGGAAGTTTAGCTGAACGCGCTCAGAGTGGTTACAGATCTCTCAAAGATGGGCTGAGCCCCAGATCTGTTCTTGTCCGGTGTCTGCTCCCCATGAAGGGCCAATCTGGAGTTTTATTTGTTTCTCACATTTAAATCTCTCTGTGAAGCGTGGTTGCTGCTGCACAGGAGGATGAGGGACAGAGGGTTCAGTGGGGGAAGATGTTAAACACTGACACATTGGCAATGTAAGGCCTAGAAAACACAGGAGAAAGTTTTGCTCTGCATCTCTGCCCAGGTGAGCCAGCCTTAATTTAATTTAATTATCAACTGGATGAGTTAGGGAAGGAAAGAATTAGCTGGGGAACAGTTCATCAGGAGCTGGAGTGATAGGACAATGGGGAATGGGTTGAAGCTAAGAGTAGGTTTAGATGGGATATTGGGAAGGAATTGTTCCCTGGTAGGGTAGGGAGGCCCTGGCACAGGGTGCCCAGAGCAGCTGTGGCTGCCCCTGGATCCCTGGCAGTGTCCGAGGCCAGGCTGGGTGGGGCTTGGAGCAGCCTGGGACAGTGGAAGGAATTGGAACTGGGTGCTCTTGAAGGTCTTTTCCAACCCAAACAATTTTGAGATTCTCTGGTTCTGTGAGAGGGGCAAAACCTGGAGGTGAAGGGTCCCTCCTCAGCCTCTTCAGAGGGTGTTGAAAAGGTGACAATTCCAAGAAACCCAGCCTTAAACTTTTGCTCAGATCTTCCTTGATCTTTGGAGAGGAGTTTTGGCCTCTGTGAGGGTTTTTCCTTAATGGAGGGGGTTTCTTTGCCTGAGGTAGCAGGTACTGGATCAAGTCTGTTATTTAAGTTTAAAAATAGCTCCAGACAGGCTCCTGCATTTCATTTTGGACTGGAACATATATAACTTACGCATTTTATACAGGGATGCAGGAACACCTCTCCACGTGCCCACCCACCACTGACACAGTGACAATCCTCAGAGTAAACCCAAGAGCTGCTTTAAACAATTTATCGATAATTTTCCTTCCTGCCAGGCTGAGAGAAAAGAAGGAGAACCGTGCCTACGCCCTGTCCCTCGTCTATGGCAAGACCGTGTATCACTACAAGGTGGATCACGATAAATCCGGGAAATACTCCATCCCTGAGGGCACCAAGTTTGACACGCTCTGGCAGGTACCGATCTGGGTGTCCTGGGAAACTGAGGCACCTTTTCCTTGCTTTGCAGTGTTGCCAAATCCCTCAAAACCATCAGGATAAATAAACCTTCTATTATCATCTTTGTAGTGCCAGCGAGTCAGGAATTATTTTATTCCTGGCTGGGGTTTGTGTGCGTGGCCGATGAAATTCCGGCCTCCACACAGACCCCGATCCAGAACTTTGTCACTTCTTTGCACATTCATATTTATATGTTTATACTTATTTATACAGGCAAAGAAATGAATGTTCATTGGTTCTAAACAACATCGTAACCCCAAGGTTGTGGGTTTGATCCCTGTTGATAATTAATAATCATCACCGTTGATCCTCATATCAATATGAGAATATTCTGTGATTCTGTGCTAATTCTCTTTCATCAATTAGTATTTTATCCTCCACTGGTTATTAACTTCTCTCTTCTTCTGCTAATTAGTCCACATTTTTAATCTTTTTAGTCTTTTTTTTTTCTCCAGCAGGGACTCTCTAATGCCTAAACTGAATCTTTTTTAGTCTCTTCTATTTCTCCTGGTTTCTCCAAAGTCTCCTTGTGGTCCATAAATTCTGCATTCCAGATGTCCAACTTCAATCTATCTTCCCCTCCCAGGCTTTGTTCACTGGAGTCTATCAGAGTCAGTTTATCAAAACTTCAAATTCCAGTAATTTTCCCAAGCTGTGCTCCTGCAAAAGTAGCTCATGACAACCTCGCTCCATGCTGGCTGAGAGTAATTGAACAATAACACACTATTTATAATATCTATATTTTTTGGGATTAATTAATTAAAACAATTCATTTAAAAGTTAAACCATGAATTAAAATTATCCAGGGAGTGGATGCCGGAGCTTCCCCCTGGCCAGGGCTGTCTGAGGGACAGCAACCCCATTTTGCTGAATTTTCTAAATTTCCAGGGCTGTTTTCACTTGGAATTTTATTGAAAACAAAGATTTTGGGGCGTTTTTATGGAGACAGAACGGTGCCAGGCTCCCGATTGCAGCTGAAATCTGAGCCAGGCCGGAGGGGAAGGGAAAGCCTGGTGTCCCTGGGGTCTGTCCCAGGGCTGGTCTGGTTGTCCCCAGCCGGAGTCAAGCCTGGATCCAGCGGTGCTGCCATGAAAAACCGCCTGGGATCCACGGAGCAAACCCTGGAGTTCCTCTGGGAAAGGATCAGCTTTCCCTCAGGATTCATCCCACACATCAGGGCCTAAAACCCTTCCTGGCTGGGACAGCAATAACACTGCACCGAACATGCCCTGCTCACACTGGAGATTTTGTCTTTCTTTGTCTTTATCGAATTTCCCAAGTTCCTCCCAGCTCTGGCAGATATCCAGGGCTGCAATCGCACCCTGGGACATCCCTGAGTGTTTCAGAGGACAGAAACAGTCTGGTCCCTGCCTGCCATAAATCTGAGAGGGATCATTGCCCTAAGCCACAAAAGTTGCCTTCAATAATAAATAATAATAAAAAAAAGATTATTTTCTCCTCACGATAATCTCTTTTTCCTCCCATCCCTTTCCCAGTTGGTGGAATACTTAAAACTCAAACCAGACGGGCTGATTTTCTACCTGAGGGAAGCCTGCCCCAACCCCAACATGCCAGGTGAGCTGACACCTCACAGTGCCACCTCTGGCCCCGGTTTGCCACCCACTGGTGCCAGCTGGAGCAGCGCCAGCCCAAAATTTCCCTTCCTGTGCCCAGCCTTGGTGGGGAGGGGGCAGTGAGGGCTCTGCTCTCTGGCAGACTGGACCAGTCTCCCGTGGTGGTGTCACTGCCCAGGCCTGGCCTGAGGTGGCCCAAAGGCAGGAGCAGGCAAGGGGGAGTCAGTGTCCAAAAGGATTTGGTGCCCCACAGACGGGTTCTGAGCGGGACCTGATTTTTAGGCAGCAGGAAAATCCATCTCCTGGAAGGCTGGGCCCTCCTGGCTCTCCAAACACTCAGAACCAGGGGGCACTTCGGGTCCACGTGTCACAAATGTCACTTCAGAGCCTGCCCTGGCCTGGGGCACAGCTCAGGCGGTCTCTGCCACAGGACCCATGGGGTGCTCCAGCGGTGGCACTTTCCCTGAGAAAATTTGGGAATAACAGCCACATCCAGACACGTTTCCACACCTTTTTAGGCTAAAGCTGTGGAAACTTTCCTTTGGGGAGTGGAGGGGATGTGATCAGACCCAGAGGGTCCTTCAAGGACGGATGCTCTCACCCTCCTTGGGGCAAACTCTTGATAACAAACCCCTGATAACAAACCCCCGATAACAAATTCTCTCTCCTGATTTACAGCCTGTGCAGCACCAGTTCCACCCACCCACCCCTCCGTGAGCGTAAGTTTGGGGGAGGCTCTCTTTTACTGGGACCTCAGTGGTTTTAATGTTGCTGCATTTCGAGCTTGGCTGATCAAACCCTGCTCTTCAAACCCTGCTTTTGCTAAAAGCTCAGGAACTGCACTGGACTTTATTAAGCCCAGCTGGGACCTTGTTCCCTCTCCAGCTCGGATGGGGATGGGGAATAGCTGGGCACAGCCCCTGGTAGGGCTGAGAAGGGTTTCCATTCATCCTGAGCTCCTTGCAGCATGTGGGCCTGTCCTTGGGGAGCTCCATCCCTGCCCTGCTCGCCAGGCAGGAGCGAGGAAGCCGTGCTGGGATTCTGGGAATGCTCAGCCCTGCTGCTCCCGCTGGCCCCCGGCCAGGGCTTTGTGCTCCCTCTGCCCCGGGGAATGTCTGTGCTCAGTCCCTGAGCGCTGAGCTGTGCTGAAACCAGCGGGTTTGGGGATCCCAGCGGGGGCTGACTGAGGCCTGGGGGCTCACCCAGCACCTCAGGGTGCTTTCACAACCCACAGTGGCCTCCAGGGTGCTGGGCACTGCCCAGGCTCCCCAGGGAATGGTCCCGGCCCCGAGGCTGCCAGAGCTCCAGGAGCGTTTGGACACCGCTCTCAGGGATGCCCAGGGTGGGGTTGTTGGGGTGTCTGTGCAGGGCCAGGGGCTGGATCAGTGATCCCTGTGGGTCCCTTGAGCTCAGGATATTCTGGGATTCCGTGACTCTGGCATTCCAAGCTGTGCCACCCTGTCGCTCTCTGCTCTGGGGCTGCACAGAGTCCCTGAGTGCTCTCAAGGCCGCTCTCGCTGTGCTCTGGGCTCAGCTGCCTCCAGGCTTCCCTCGCCTTCCTGGCTCACTGCAAACTGCGAGTCCTGGCTGGGATGGGGAAAGCAGAGGGGACAGAGAGCCCCCACCCTGCTCAGCCCCCAGGAGGAGGGTGCTGTGCTCGGGGTCCCTGGACGCCCCCAGGGCCGGATCCCTGCTGCGCCCTGCCCCGGGGGAACTGACTGGAACAGGAATGTCGGCTCCAGGCCACTCCAGTCTCAGGGCCTTTCGGCGGGATCAGCAGCTGGGGCTGTGTTGGGATGTAACTCCTCTGTCCCTTTCCCCTCCGTTTCCAACTGAAGCAATTTCTTCTTTATCCACTTTCTCCTCATTTCTTTTCCAGAGAAACCTGGGCTCTCTCAGTGCAGATGGATACACCCCAGAGCCTGTCGGTGAGCACCTTCAGAGCCCTCTCCTCCTCACAGGGGACAGGGCTGGGGATGTCCCAGGAGCCCAGGGGTTCCCTGGAGCCCTCCTACGAATCCCCTTTCTTACAAAAGCACCCAGGAGCATCCCAGACATTTCGGGGTCCCAAGCTCACACCGGGCTCCCAGGAAATCAAGTCCTACCCCATTCCTTGCCTTACCCAGGAAATGAAGCCCTGTCCTCTCCCCATTTCCCACTAAATACTCAGTGTATCCAGCTGAATTTCAGTGGGGTAAAGCCCTGCCTGGGGCTGGCAGGGCGGATATGTGGAGTGGGAATGCTCAGTGATCCTCCAGGATATGTGGAGTGGGAATGCTCAGGCCCCTCCAGGAGATGTGGAGTGGGAATGCTCAGACCCTCCAGGAGATGTGGAGTGAGATCCTCTCCCCATCCCAGTTCCTTCAGCAACCAGAACTGGGAGAGGCCCTGGGTTGTGAAAGGAAGGGAGATGCCCAGGAGGGACGAGAAAGGCAGGAGGTGAAGGTGAATTGGCCAAAAGAGGAGAGAAACCCTTCCCAATCCGTGTGGGAGAGCGGGATGGGGAAGGGCAGGCTCATAACCAAGTGTTCCTCTTGGGAAGGGGCCGGAAAATCCCGCCTGCTGCCCATGGACACCAGCGTCTACGAGAGCCCCTACAGCGACCCCGAGGAACTGAAGGACAAGAAGCTGTTCCTGAAGAGGGACCACCTGATGATCGATGAGGTGGAGCTGGGGGCAGGAAACTTTGGCTGTGTCAAGAAAGGAGTTTACAAAATGAGGAAGTGAGTGAGGGTGCTGGGGAAGGGGGAGGAGAGGCACCCGGGCTGGGCTCAAGGTGTCCCCAGCTGTCCTGTTTGTCACTAGATGGGCCCCAAAGTGACAGTGGAGTGGGTAAGAAATGATCTGGAAGGTCGGGGGTGGGGGATGTGATGGTGGAGGTACCGCCCCTGGAGGTGTTCAGAAAACGAGCAGATTTTGTGGTGGGGTTCAGTGGAGGTGGTGGTGTTCGGTCAGGGGTTGGACTTGATGATCCTGGCAGTCTTTTCCAATCTTATCAATCCCATGATATTATGATATGGTGCTGTGATTCCGTGGCTTTGCATGGATTTTCACCGACAGCTGCATTGCCCTGGGTAACCTGCACCACACCCCCGGGCACACGGCTGCCACTTCCAAAGTGGCCAGGCTCAGAGGAACAACTCCACGTTCCTGAGGCCACCTCTGTGCGTGTCAGGCCGAAGCAGTGACACTGAGGAGTTGTGCCACCCTTGGCTCTGCTGCTGGTTGTCTGTGATGGTCTTTACCTACTTGTGCCTCAGTTTCCTCCTGGAAAAGTGGCACTGGGGACCCAGATCTCAGTGTGGGAGGGGAGGTGTCTCCAGATCAGGGATGGCAACTTCTGGCCTACACCCACAAGGGTGAGGTGACCTTTTCTCTCCGTCCTGGGACACCGGAATGGCGCAGGGCTCTGCCAGAACAGGCTGTTGAGAGGTCAGACGGTGTCACACGAGGAGGATTTCCATTCCTGGCTGTGACCCCTGAACCCAGCTGCGCTCAGCCCATCCCACAGCTGTTCCCCTGTGCAGGAAGCAGATCGACGTGGCGATCAAGGTGCTGAAGAGCAACAACGAGAGGACAGTGAAGGATGAGATGATGAAGGAAGCGCAGATCATGCACCAGCTGGACAACCCCTACATTGTGCGCATGATTGGGGTGTGCGAGGCTGAGTCACTGATGCTCGTGATGGAGATGGCTTCTGGAGGGCCTCTCAACAGGTTCTTGGCTTCCAAAAAGTGAGTGTTGGATGAAATGTGGCTGATTTTCTGTATTTCTACTCAAAATCTGCTGCCAGGGGAGCCCTTGTAGGAGCAGGGAACTCCTCCTCCACCCCTGTAGGAACAGGAAAGGTGAAAAGAGCAGAAAGAGAAGTCTTTTCATGTGAAGGACCAGGGCCTGATGCTTCTGGAGCAGAGATCTCCGTGTTCATTCTCCCTTGCAGCTGGAAAAGTCAGAGGGGACCACGGCAGGTCCTTTATTGCTGAATTCTCCTTCCACCTTCCCCAGGGACGAGATTCCAATGAGCAACATCGTGGAGCTGATGCACCAGGTGTCCATGGGGATGAAGTACCTGGAGGAAAAGAACTTCGTCCACAGGGACCTGGCGGCCAGGAATGTCCTGCTGGTCAACCAGCACTATGCCAAGATCAGTGACTTCGGGCTCTCCAAGGCTCTGGGAGCTGATGACAGCTACTACAAGGTGGGCGTGAGCACAGCAAAGGGTCTGCGGCAGGAGCCCTCCTGGTTGGGAGGTTGAGACCCCCAGAGACCTGAGGATCTGGGCTGCTCGTGGACCCCTCTGCACAGCATCGGGCTCTGCCTCACTGCTGTGACATTAAAGGGGCTTTGCAGAGCTCTGGTGACAAGGAGGACGCAGAGGCAGGCAGGGGCATGAGGGGCAGGGGGATCAGAGGAGCCAGAGAGAAGAGAAGGGGATGAAGAGTGAGCCAGGGCTGATCTTCCCAGCAGTGCTCAGCTAAGAGAGAGACCCCACCTGGAATTCCATGTCCAGCTCCGGGGCCCCAGCACAAGAAAGACAAGGACCTGTTGGAATGAGTCCAGACAAGGCCACTAAATTGGTCACAGGGCTGAAGCCCCTCTGAAGCCAGGCTGGGAGAGCGGGGGGTGCTCACCTGGAGAGGAGAAGGCTCCAGGGAGAGCTCAGAGCCCCTTGCAGGGCCTGAAGGAGCTCCAGGAGAGCTGGAGAGGGACTGGGGACAAGGCATGGAGGGACAGGACACAGGGAATGGCTTCCCACTGCCAGAGGGCAGGGCTGGATGGGATCTTGGGAAGGAATTGTTGGCTGTGAGGGTGGGGAGGCCCTGGCACAGGGTGCCCAGAGCAGCTGTGGCTGCCCCTGGATCCCTGGCAGTGCCCAAGGCCAGGCTGGCCGGGGCTTGGAGCAGCCTGGGATAGTGAAAGGTGTCCCTGCCCATGGCAGGGGGTGGGATGGGATTTAAGGTCCCTCCAACCCCAAACCATTCCATGATTCCATGGTTTAACTGAGCCCTGGGGGGGGCAGGAGGAAGGTGGTACCGTGGGCATTCAGCACCTGCTCAACAGGACAGCAGGGCCTGGGCTGGGCTTTGGAGCTCCCATTTGAGGTGACTTTTTCAGCAGTGTGGGATTTGACACAAACACTGAGCAGAATTCAGGCGCAGCTCCCAGCACTCCATGTCTCAGGCTGGAAATGTCCCTCCTCGCCCTGCTGCAGGCCAGGACAGCAGGGAAGTGGCCCCTGAAGTGGTACGCCCCCGAGTGCATCAACTTCCACAAGTTCTCCAGCAAGAGCGATGTCTGGAGCTACGGTGTGACCATGTGGGAGGCCTTCAGCTATGGGCAGAAACCCTACAAGGTGAGGCAGGGCCCTACAAGGTGAGGTAGGAACCCTACAAGGTACGGGCAGAAACCCTACAAGGTGAGACAGAAACCCTACAAGGTAAGGCAGGGCCCTACAAGGAGAGACAGGGCCCTACAAGGTGAGGCAGGGCCCTACAAGGTGAGGCAGGGCCCTACAAGGTGAGGCAGGGCCCTACAAGGAGGCAGAGACCCTACAAGTGGAGGCAGAGCCCTACAAGGAGAGGCAAAAACCCCACAAGTGGAGGCAGAGCTGGCTCTGTCACCGATGGATGTCACAGTCACAGGGACACTCTGGAACTCCAGTTCCTATTCCCTTGAGTGGGTGTTCCCACAGTTGGACACATGGGAAAGGAGACAGCCTCACTCCCACTTTGGGAAAGGCACCAATCAGGTCAGATCCTGGAGCTTTGTGTTCGTTTTAAGAGAGAAGAAATAGAAAACAAACGGAATTCATTTGGGTTTGAATCAAAGCTGGGCTTTTTGATCCTTCTTCTCTTTGATCCTTCTGCTCACTCAAGAGATAAAAAATCACTGCTCATCCACTGCTGGGCCCGTGCTTGGGTGGGGCCTGGAGGGTGGGAGGG
>VZTD01001148.1:47144-59414 GCA_013397725.1 Rhagologus leucostigma | reverse complement strand
AATTGGCAGGATGGACAGGATGGGGTCTGCAGGGTGGAAGGGATGGAGTGTGGAGGCTAGGTGGGATGGGATCTGCAGGCTGGGAGGGATGGGGTTTGCAGGGTGGATGGGATGGAGTCACCAGGGTGGGTGGGATGGAGTGTGGAGGCTGTGCAGAATGGGGTCTGCAGGATGAGTGGGATGGGGTCTATGGGATGGGATCTGCAGGATGGCTGGGATGGGGTCTGTGGCATGGGATCTGCAGGATGGCTGGGATGGGGTCTGTGGGATGGGATCTGCAGGATGGCTGGGATGGGGTCTGTGGGATGGGATCTGCAGGATAGCTGGGATGGGGTCTGTGGCATGGGATCTGCAGGGTGGCCTGGCCACAGTGTGGGACACCAGCTCTGGCTGCCGGGATGGGAACAGTGACTCTGCCGGGTGTGGGATGTGTGAGGGACCAAAGCCCCACGCCAGGCCCAGCTCTAAGCTGTCTCCTCTAACCCTGCTGCCAGCTCTGAACACATTAATCCCCTTCCTGCTTGCTCCCACCCCAGAAAATGAAGGGCCCCGAGGTGATCAGCTTCATAGAGCAGGGCAAGCGCATGGACTGTCCCCAGGAGTGCCCGGCAGAGATGTACGCCCTGATGCAGCAGTGCTGGACGTACAGGTGAGCATCTCACCAGGGTGTCAGCTCCATCCGAGTCACCAAACCCCAGAATGGGATTGGAAATTTGGGTTGGAAAGGACCTTAAAGCCCATCCAGTGCCACCCCCTGCCATGGGCAGGGACACCTTCACCACTGTCTGTGTGGTGGCAACACAAAGGGAACAGTGTCTCCTGCCCTGGTTTGTGATGATTCCCCTATCCAAGAGGAATTTTTTATTATCAGACCCCTCCATTTGCCTGTGCCAATCCTGGAAGATCCCCAAGGCTCTCCATCCCAGAAAAGTCTCAGCTGCCTCCTGAGCCCTGGCACAGCCGGGCTGCTGCTCTCCCCCAGGCTCTCTGTGTCCTCTCCTTGCATCAGGCCACTTTTGTCCTCTCTGATGACTTTATTTGTTCCTCTCTGCCCTTGCAGATGGGAAGAACGTCCAGGATTTGTGGCTGTGGAAAACATCATCCGCTCCTACTACTACAGCATTGCTGCCAAGCTCGAAAATGGGCCAGAGACAGCGGACAAGGCCAAAGCAGCTCTTCCTTGAGACTCCTTCTCCGCTCCTCCACCTGCCCTGCACGGACCTGGAACGGCTCTTTGTGAAGTTTTGCTTTAATCTCTCAAACGCTGGTTCTGTTCCTCAGCAGCTGCAGAACTGAGGGCATGGGGGACGGTGGTGTCCCCACAGGCAGGGACAGCCAGCTGCGCCTCCCAGCTCCTCCAGCCTCACCCAGCCCAGGAGTACAGACAGAGTTAGAGCTCCTTCCCACACGATTCCAAAGCTATCCCAGGATCTCAGAGCTTTGTGCCTCCCAGGCTCACTGAGGGAGAACTGTGTTGGCTCTGGAAAATCTGGATTTTTCTTAACAAACAATCCTGTCTCAGGAAACCACGAGGTGCACGTTCCTGCTGGAGTTGGCACGAGGCGGGACAGCACACAGAGCCACCGAGTCCTTTTCCCCTTGGATTAGGGCAAGGAGCAGCTGGTTTGCTCCTGGGATGGTGAGGAGCAGTGGGACAGAGCAGGTCCCGCTGGTTTGTCCCCCTGCACCCCAAACCAGCACAGAGCAGGTGCCACCCAGCCCTCCAAGGTGGCTCCCAAACAATTCCAGGACCAATCCCTCAGCTCCTGGATCCCACCTGGCCCCTCTGTGCTGATGAAATGTTGTTTTTCAAGCTTAAAAACTGGTCACCCTATAAATAAACTATTCCATGTTCTGAACATCCCATGCCTCGGATCACTGAACTTGGACAAATGCTGGCAACTGCTTCAGGCTCGCTGCCAAAAACCCCAAACCCATCGGGGTAACAGAACCCTCCAACGCTGCGTTTTTAGTGTCAGAAAATTGCTTCATTCTCAGCTCGGGGTGTGGATGGGGCTGACAAAATCCCAGCCTCCACACAGCCCCCGATCCAAAACTTCCTCACCTTTTTATACATTTTTAGCAAACAAAGCAGTGAATGTTCTTTGAGGCATATCAAGGTTAGCTCGACAAAATTTACCGTTTTAGTCATTTTTCCAGGCTGTGTTCCCACAAAAGGAGCTTTGCCGTGTGCTAAGAGTAACTGAAGAATAGCACCTTGTCTGTAATTAATATATTGGTTATGATAAATTAACTAAAGCTTATTTTAAAAGTTTTATCATTTCCAACAGGCCGACAATAAAATAATTGTGTTTTCCCTCTACTTTAGGCCAGGATTTCCCTCCTTGATGCTCTCCTTGCCCAACCTGGCCACCTTTGGGCTGGTTTTGCTGCAGAGCTGGTGGTTTTTCGCAGGTTTTCTTGCGAAAAAAATTGCTCAGCTGGGTCTGCTGTGATCCCACCTGCCCCCAGTGCAGGCGATCACCAGAGGTGGGGGCTGAGCTGCAGAGAGGCTGCGAAGGCCGGGGGAGCAGAGGAAGGAGGAGGTGGGAGCCCTTCGATGCAGTGAACACGAGAATTTATTTCTCACCATCTCCTGGTAGTTAAAGCCACAGAGCAGCTCTCCCCCAGCACCTTGTCCTGGGGTGAAACAAACAGCCTCAGGCCAGGGCACAGCCCAGAGCCTCGGTGAGAGGGGGGATTTGGGCTGAAAACAAAGTTCTGGGGAGCATTCAGGTAATTAACATTATCAACATCTGAATTAAGCTCTGTCCCGGCAGTCACAGAGCCGGGCTGGATGAAAAACAAATCCTAAATTTCCTTGCTTAGGCTGAAGCCTCCAGTGGCACCAACTCTTCACGTGGCATTTTCTCTCTCAACCCCATCAACTTGTCCTGAATGTGGAACGCCAGATATATTATCCCTCCCAGCAGAGAGGAAAACAGGTATCCGAGGAGAACCTGCCTCGTTCTGTTTGTTCAGTCACTTAAGGCAGAGACAGGGAAAAATTCTCCTCTCCGTCATGTTTTCCTCCCAAAGAAAGCAGCTCTTTAGATGGAAAAGAGAAGGCTCAATGTGTTTTCTACTTGAAAGCCACTCCCAAAACTTTTTGTTTAGACTTTGTTTTCGAAACAGATCCATTTTATGGTTTGAAATTATTTCTTGGAATAAATTTTCAGTTAACTGGAGGCTGCTATTTTTTTTCAAATGGGGAAGAAAAGCACCAGAGAAGAATTCCCAGAGAAACTTCTGGTTTTGTTGGAGACAGATTTGAGTGTGTGTATCCACACCCTAACAGACAGGACATAAATCCCTTGGGATTATGCCAGAGGACCAAGGAAAAGGGTTTGTCCTGCCTAGGCTGGGGATGGTTTGGGTTGGAAGCTGTCTGTTCCAAGAGCATTGGAAAATACCAGGAGCTGCTGGAAGGGGAAAAAAAAAGGAGTGAGACAAGCAGGACCTGAAGTCACAGGGCTCTGGGAACCTTTGTGATCCCTGCTTTCGGGATGTGCAGGGCCTGACAGTCACCCCTGAGGGGAATTTCCTTGGAATTGAGGCCCTGATCATCCCCACTCTGCCATTCCAGAGGGACTCAGCCCCCTCAGTGGGAACATCTCCGGGTCTCCAGCCCTGCAGCCTCTCCTGTTTCCCATCCACAGCAGGGATTTATCCAGCCCTGCCTCTCTCCACACTCCCTGCTGCAGGTGAAACACCCTGCTGGACCTCCAGGCCCTTCCCTGCTGGACCTCCAGCCCCTTCCCTGCCTGATCCAGGGGATCTGGGGTTGGATAAGAGCTGTGGCACTGATAAAGGCAGCAGTTGGAGAGCACGAGCTCGGAGCTCTGTGGCAGCTGCTGCTCGTCCAGAAACTTCCCCAAATCCTCTCTTTTCTTCCTTCCCGCCTTCCCTGCACTCATCCATCTCCCTCTGTTTTACCCAAATCTTTCAGGCTCTTCTGAATTTCTCACTCTCCGTGTTGCAAGGGAAGGGATGAACTTCACCTTCTGAGCAGCCACAGTGACAACGTGACAAAGTGTGGGTACCCATCTGATCGTCACTGTGACACCTCATCAGATCCCCCACCCTGATCTAGCTCACCCCAACCTCTCTTATCACCAGGACCCCTATCTTATCACCAACACATCTATCTTATCACCAGGACCCCTGTCCTATCACCAGGACACGCCCAGTTATCAGCTGCACACAGCACAAGGACAAAGTGACCTTTCCACCCCTCTCGGGTTTTGTTCAGCAGCACAAAAATGGGACTAGAACAGCTCAGGGCTCACTGATCTCTGTTTCAGAGCCCTGAGGAATTCCCTGAACCCACAGAAAAGGAGATTTTCCAAGCTATTTTCCCTTCTCCGACAGGGCTGTTCCCTCCCTGGCCAGCAGGGAAAAGTCTGGCAACCATGGAGGCACAGAAAGCTTTGGGCCTGCCAAAAACACCCCTCCAAATCTCACATTTCTCCATGGAGTTCAGGTGAATCTCTGCTCCCACACTGTCCCCTCCTCTCCGTCCAGGACAGGAGATCAGCTTGTTCCTAAATCCAGCAGAGGGAGGAAGGGTCTGACTTGTCAGGGGTTGTCAGGGGCCTGGAAGAAAAGCTCCCATCCACCTTGGTTTGTTTTCCTGCTTTTCCCTCCAGGTGATGCCTCCTTTTTAAATTCAAAGGTTTTCCCAAGTCAGAGCACTCAAACCACACCCAGCACAACCAGTGCATCCGTGGACTGAGCCGTGGCCGCCTCTGCTCTGCTCCCAGGAGATCCCACCTGGAATTCTGTGCACGGTCCTGGCGCTCCCAGCTCGGGAAGGACATGGAACTGTCCTTGGAACAAGCCCAGAGGAGGCCACGAAGCTGACAAGGGTGGTGTTCACCTGGAGAGCAGAAGGTTTTGTGGAGAACTCAGACCCTTCCAGGACCTGTCTTGGGGTGACTTTATGCTATTGTAGCCCCTATCACCGCTCTATGCCCAGATATGATCCTGAGCCTTTCTGTGCCTTTAAAACTGGGTGCAAGAGAGAGAAAAAAAAACTGAGCGAACTTTTCAAAACATTTTGTGCCTCAAGGACATAGAGATCAGCTGCTGCTGCAGCAGCGAGAGGGGAGGAAGCACCTTCTTGCTTTTCAGCCAGCTTTTCAGCTCCTTTTCTCTGGAGAGAGAGAGACGGAGAGTGGAACCTTGTTTTCTTGGAACTTTGGGGCTTTTTTCCCTTCTTCTCTTCTGGACTGTTTCAACATCAGAACACATCAGGAGAGTTTTTCCCTGAGGCCTGGAGGTGGGCCCACCTCGACCCAGCTCCGAAGAGGAGAGAAATCACACCCACAGAAGGACTTTAAATTCTTCCCAGGTTTCTCTCCACAGTGAGAGGTTTTATTATTTAGCTTTATTATTCTTTTCCTGTGTGTTTGTTAAATAAATAGTTTTTTTCCTTCACCTTCCTCTGAGGAAAATCTTTTTTTTCCCAAACCTGGCGGGGGTGGGGGGGGGTGGCTGTAACCTGCTTTCCTTTGAGGAGATGTTCCTTTTGGACATTTCCCCTGAATTTGGCCCAAATCGGCACAACAGGTTAAATAACTACTTCAGTAAATATGTTTTGCTATTAAATTAATTAATTTAATTAACCTACGAAGTCATTGCTAAAGGAACTGCTTCTCTTTGCTCCCCTGGCTCATCCGTCAGCTGGGAAATCCTGTGGCCACAGCTCCAGGAAGGCCAGGGCTGTGTGGGCAGGGGGCTGAGCTGACAGGGTTTGAGGGCCCGTCTGAGGGCCCGGCCAAGGCCTTGCTTTGTTTCCACCGAGAGTTCTAACGGAATAAAAACCTTCCCCCAGAACTCTTCGGTTGGGCCTTGTCAGCGTTTTCAGGTGGAAAACTCTTCTGTTGGAAAATTCCCGTCCAACCCAAGTCATTTATTCTTGGGGTCAGGGAGTGGGTGGAGAGCACGGTCCTGGCAGGGCTGTGGCAGGTCCCACATCCTTTGGGGTGATGGAAAGAGGGATGTGGTGGAGCAGCTCCTTCCCCAGCTCTACAAAATCCACGTGCCACATCATCCTGGGCAGGATTTTGGCCACGTGTCAGTCAGTTCTGGGAAATTGACTGGAATGCCAGTCAACAGCCCTTGACCTGAAATGAATAAAAAATCCTGTCAAGGTGAGAAGTATCTGAGGTGGGGGTTGGTATCTCCTTATATTCTCCCAGGGAACAAGGGAGGGAATGAGAGGAAATGGCCTCAAGCTGCTCCAGGGAGGTTTGGATTGGATATTAGGTGGAATTTCTTCATGGAAAGGGTGGTCAGACATTGGAAGGGGCTGCCCAGGTGGAGTCCTCATCCCTGGAAGTGCTCAAAAAACCCGTGGCTGTGGCACTTGGGGACACGGATTAGTGGTGAGCACGGTGCTGTTGGGTTGATAGTTGGACTTGATGATCTTAAAGGTCTTTTCCCACCTTAATTCCATGATTCTGTGTGGAATTCCACAATTCTCTGCCTCTGATTGATCCCTCTGCCTTTCTTGCTCCCAGAGCTGTGATTCCAGGAACACACAGTTAATCCTCGGGGAATTGGCCTCACTGTTGCACAGCAAGGCCTCAGTGTGAAATAAATATTCATTAATTTGCAGGTTTTGACCCATTTTGTTCTAGTGTAGCAAATCTCACAGAAAATGATCATTTTATTTGCTATTAAGAAGCACCTGTGCAAGAGACACCTTCAGGAAGGAGCTCAAGGTGTTTGTGGTAAAAATAGAAGGGAATCACAAAAACAAGGGAGTGACAAAAATAAGGGAATCACAGAAATAAGGGAATCACAAAATCTACTGTCGTGCGCCAGCTGTTTAAATTGAAAATTTAACTGGTAGATATGCATCAATTTAAAACGCAAAATAAAAATACTGATTGGAAAAAAAAATCATTGCAATGACTAATAAAAGATAAAACATCTCCTCCAACCAGTGGAAAAGGGGAAAGTGGTTTCTTTCATGTGTTTTTGCTTCAACGAAGAAGAGAAAAAAGGACGGAAAAAGTGTTTGACGGATTAAAAACGGATTAAAAACAGACACAGGAAGGCAGATACCGAATCCTGCCAGCAGATCCCCAAATTCAGCACCCATTTTCCCAAACGTGAAGCAGCAAAGAGGAAAAAATACTGTACAGAAGGCTGAGAGCTGCTATTTAGGGCAGCCTGTTTAAGACTCCAGAGCTGTGCTGGCACAGCCAGAAAAATCACAACTGAGCTGACACTGGGAGGAGCTGCAAAGACACTGCAAAGGTGGGGAAGGGCAGAGGAGCTGCTAAGTAAGAGCAGAAATAATGCCACGGGCTCAGATACTGAAAGTGGAACGAAAGGAGGAATTTTTGGGGTGGAATATAAAAATCTACTCGCGGACAGAGCAGGGAAGTGAGCGAAGGGCAGTGGAGCCTCGGCACAGGGAATATTTCAGAGGATAATAAACCACAGGAATCATGTTTTAAAGGGGATATTGAATTTTACTTTGCCATGTTTAATTCTGATTTAATGTCAAATCATCTGGTTTATCTCTGATGTTTTAACTTCAGAAATGAACCAAAAAAATCTCTCCTCTAGGCTTTCTTAATTCACTTTTCTAAATCAAGGATTTGAATGTAGCTTCCCCTAATCAAGAATTCCTGCTCTTCCCATTAGGAATTTAGGGATTTTTGACCTGTTTTCTCTGGCAGTAGAACAGGCAAAGGCCATTCCCCTGAAATGGGTCACACTTGCCTCCACATCCAACCTGTTTTGCCTTCGGGGATCAGAGCCCAGGAGAGAATGGAGAAATGCAGCTGGACAGGGTGGAAATGGGAGCTCACACTGCTGGAGAAGGACACTCCTTCCACAGTTGTCCCTTTGTCCCTGGGATCAAGATGGATCAAGATGCCTCAACACAGTCCCAGGCTCAGGAAAACCAAAGTAAGGGAAAATCAGATTCATAGGCAGAGTTAAATGGAGAGGGAATGAAGTGATGGGAATTTGTGGAGCTCATTCTTCCCAGCAAGTCAATGGAAGGAGGACGTCAGTGTTCCCTTTGAGCAGTTTCCAAAGGACAGTGTGGCTTAGGGCAGATTTAATCCTCATTTTCCCTTCTGGTATTTTGGGTTGGAGCCTTCAAAGTGGCGAATGACATCCCTGGGGCACCTGGGAATTTTCAGGTGTGTCCTGGTGTGTGTGGGAAAGGTTTCGTGTGTCTAAAATCACCCAGGGCTGTGTCCTACACACAGGGACAAAGCTGGGCACTGCTGGCACTGGGCCTGCACGAGTTGTTATTATGGAATCATGGAATGGTTTGGGTTGGAAGGACCTTAAAGCCCATCCCATTCCACCCCTGCCATGGGCAGGGACACCTTCCACTGTCCCAGGGTGCTCCAAGCTCCGGCCAGCCTGGCCTTGGACACTGCCAGGGATCCAGGGGCAGCCACAGCTGCTCTGGGCACCCTGTGCCAGGGCCTGCTCACCCTCACAGTGTTTGTGCCCCTTCCTGCAGCATTCCTGTCTCCCCAAATCCACACCCTCCCCTCTGCTGGGAATGGCCAAGGGGACTCTTTGGGAATCCTGTGGGTGCAAATAACCCAGTGGGAAACCCTCTGCTCCCAAAGCTGCCACAGTCAGGGAGACACGGGGCCCTTGTGCTGCCCCATTCCCTCTCCAGGGATGGAAAGGAATCATCCTCCAGTGAGTAACTCAGGAGTAAAGTGCTGGCACAGCCCGGCCCCGGGGTGACACCGCAGATGTCGCAGGGGTTTAATCCCAGGAGTTGCTGCCAGCCCTCAAACAATGGCTCAGGCGTGGCAGAAGGGACCAGGGAGCTTTCCAGCCCCTCAGGCCGGCTGTTCCCCAGGGATGAGTCCTGCCAAAATCCTGGACCGACTGCGCATGCCAGCAAGTCCATCCCAGTTCCAAACCCCTCCAAGAGCAGAGAAGTGGGAACCCAGCTCAGTGCTGGATCATCCCTGAAGCCCAAACCCAAATCACCTCCCCCAGTTGTGTGAATGTTGAAAGTCCCTCTCCAGTTCTGGCTGAGTTTCCTTTTCTGCTACGGCAGCAACTTCCAGAGCTGGATGGGGTTTGCTTCATTTAAGATGAAATGTTATTAAAGCCCTGCAGGAATTGGCAGAATGGGCTGAGAAGCTGCAGACGGCTCTATTCTTCTGGGCAGCTGGGGTGGCTGAGCACTGAGGGCAGCTCTGCCCTAAAAATGCTGTCGTGGCACCTCCTACTCCCTCCCAACACTCAAATAATGACTTCTAACTCAGTGAAAGGTTAAAATAAAGGTAAAAAATTCTAAACCCCAGCTGAGCTGGGGACTCAGGGCAGAGCTGTGATTGGGTTTTTGGGGTTCGGGGGAAGAGGGTGAAGAAGCGCAGAGGGAGGAAAGCCCCTGGTGCTGAGGGCAGCGGAGGAACTGTGGTGGCCCTGCGGGCACTGGGTGAGCTGAGGGTTTAAAGATGAGGTTCAGATGCAACATCTCAGCAGGAAAGGTGAGATCTGACCTTGAAAAGGAGCAGCTCTGAGGGGGCTCAGCCCTGCCTCGAGTGAGGAGGGGAAACAGAGCAGGACCACACGATTTGAACCACAAAAATCCCCTGAGGAGGGGTGGGAGATGTTCCTGCAGAGAAAAGTCTGGTGGTGCCACAGCTTTGTGGAGCTGCTTTGAAATTCTCAGCTCCTGGCAATGATTTTGTCAACAGAAAACAGAAAAAGGGTTTTGGGTTTGGAGAATTTTTCTTTGCAGCCTTTGGAGGGTTTCTTCAAACGACACGTCCGGAAAGTAAAGAGTATTTTGGGGGTTTTTTGGCTGTGATGTTTTGATTGTCCAAGCTGGAAATCACTGGGGAGAGGGAGAACAACTGAGGGTGGTTCCCAAACTGCTGTTGTGAAATTCAGTTTGAATTGAAAATTGAGGGTTGCTGTGGAAAATTCTCCTTGGTGAAAATTCACATTTCTGTGGAAAACCTGTTTTGACAGGCTGCCCAGGGATGAAATTACCTGATCTCTGGAAATCTGAAATGCAGGAAATCTCCTTTTACAGCTGGATGCGATGGGCTCCCCCCTGTTCCCTGCACTTCCTTAAAATCACTGTATTTCTTTAAAAATGCTTTTTTCCAGAACAATCCATTTTAAATATTGCATTTCAACTCCAGCTTCTGGAGCTAGCAAGGATCTTTATGTCACAGTCTCATTCCTTCACAAGTAAAAACCATTTCTTGCAAAATTAGCATTTTCTGAAGGAAAATTTCTATATTGGCAGACAAAAAAACCCCCCACCTTAAAACATTATATGATATGATATGATATGATATGATGTTATATTATGTTATGTTATGTTATGTTATGTTATGTTATGTTATGTTATGTTATGTTATATTATATTATATTATATTATATTATATTATATTATATTATATTATATTATATTATATTATATTATATTATATTATATTATATTATATTATATTAATTACATCATATTATATTATATTACAAATAAAAATATGAGAAGATGTGTTTTTTCTTCTCAAGATAAAAATCTAAAAGAGATCAGACTCTTACAAAAGTCTGTTTCTCTCCATTCACTAGAAGGGGAATCTTACAGGACCTTTCCATACGGAGAAACCCTTCAGGAGCAGATGTCTGAAGTTCAGTGCAGCCAGGAGTCTCCTGATTCCCACTTTTGGGAGCAGTAAGAGAGAAGAGTGACCTCTGCAGCCCAGCCCTGATTGCCTGGGAAGAAAGATTCTTCCTTGCTCACTCACACTCATTCTCTCAGAACCAGTGTAAAATAAAACAGAATAAAGTAAAATAGCAAAAAAATCAGCTGACACCCACTGCCGTGAATGAAACTGGAACCTCTGTAGAGATTTGGATCAGATATTGGAAGGAATTGTTGGCTGTGAGGGTGGGGAGGCCCTGACACAGGGTGCCCAGAGCAGCTGTGGCTGCCCCTGGATCCCTGGCAGTGTCCGAGGCCAGGCTGGACATTGGGGCTTGGAGCAGCCTGGGACAGTGGAAGGTGTCCCTGCCACGGCAGGGGGGGGATGAGATGGGATTTAAGGTCCCTCCCAACCCCAGCCATTCCATGATTCTGTGGTCAATCCAGTGAGGATGATCGTTATTAGGTGGAAGATTTTTCCTTGCTGCTCCTGCCTTGGCAGCACCAGCATCTTCTTGTTGCTTTTCCATCCTGCTGGAATGCAGGGACGGAAGTGTTGCCAGAGGTGTAAAACCTGTGCTCACCCCGAGGACAAGGAGCTGGCTCTGTTGAGGCCTTGGTGCTGTGCAGAGAAGCAAAAATCACCTCTGGGCTTTGCTGCCCCTTCCCCTCTTTCTGCACCTGCCAGGACCCTCTCACATCTGGTGGACACCAAACAGGACCTGGGCTGCACCCAGAGCGGGCTGGAAAAAAGAGAAGGATATTTCATGCTTGGGTTTGAATCATCTCAGTTGCAGGGGAAGTTTTTATTCACAGAATCATGGAATGGTTTGGGTTGGGAGGGACCTTAAGGATCATCCAGTGCCACCTCTGCCACGGGCAAGGACACCTCCCACTGTCCCAGGGTGCTCCAAGCCCCGTCCAGCCTGGCCTTGGACACTGCCAGGGATCCAGGGGCAGCCACAGCTGCTGTGGACCAGGAGCAGATCCAGCACCAGCCTCAGACTGCACAGGAAGCTCAGGGAGAGGTGCTGAGACCCTCTGAGCTGAGGAATTCAGAGAGGGAATTTAATTGACTGGAATCAATCCATTAAGCGGGGCTGCCTTTAGCACAGATTTTGCTGTGTCCCAATGGCTGATTCATCAATAACAAAACGTCTCAAAACCCCAGCCCTGAATGTCCCCGTTTGTTTGTGCCCCTCTGTGTGTGCCAATCTCGTTCAAATTGAGATTTAAATTGAGATTTATTCTATTTTAATGGCTGCATCCATCAAGCCCTTCTCATCTTCCTCCTCTTCCTCTCCACGTCCCACCCCACGGGGGTCCCGTGCCACCCTCAGGGCGCTGCTGTCACCTCCCTGGGGCTCCTCACTCGCTCCTGGGTGACTCCACACCTTCCGCGGAGCTTTGAAGCTCAAGTTCAGCACCAAATCCTCCCCCTCGCTGCCTTTTGGCTGCAGATGTTGACGGGAAGCTCGAAAGCAGCGCTGCTGCTGCTGCAGGAGCCACCTGCCCCCCCCGCTCTGTCCCCGCATGTCACCGCCTCTTACGTAATCGCGACATCGCTGCAGCTTCCCCGGGGCTGCTCGTGCAAAAAAAAAAAG
>VZTD01001148.1:30048-47104 GCA_013397725.1 Rhagologus leucostigma | reverse complement strand
AAAAAAAAAAAAAAGAAAAAAAGCCTAAAAAGGACCCAGGGCCATGTCTGGGGGTGCGGGGCTGTCACAGGGGCGGGAGGTGAGGGACACTTGGGGACACGTCCCCATCTCGCCCTGCCCGGGTGGCTCCTGCAGGAGCCGGATGATTCCAGGGCTGGGGTCCCGTCCTCAAGGTAAGTCCTGGCCAGGAGGTGCTGGGGAATCCATGGAACTGAGGCTTTTCCAGGTGTTGGGGGGCAAAGGAGGCAAAGGAGGCAAAGGAGGAAACCATTGCTGGGCTTGTCCCCAGAGCCCCGGGGCTCTCCTGGGACGGGGCTGGCTCGTGGCAGGAAAATCGCTGCCTTTTTTATTTTTTTCATATATTTTTTCATTTCTTTTCCGTCTTTCTTTTAAAATCTTTCTATACTCCGCCCCCCCAAGCTTTTTCCTTTTCATATTTTAAAATCTTTTTCAGTATCTTTTATTTTTTTCTTCTTTCTTGCTTCTTTCTTTTTTGTCGTTTTTTCTCTTTCCCTTTTTCTTTTTACTTTTTTCCGTCCTCCTTTTCTCTCTCTCCCCCCTCTGTTTATTATCTCTTTGCACTCTCTGCTTTCCCCCACCTGTCCCTGAATTTCTCTCCCCAAACTGGCACCCAGCACCCTCCCTTTCCACTGACACCTGGATGCACAAATATTCACTGTTCTGCCATGTCCAGTATCTTCCTTCCTAATTTCTTTTGCCACCCTCAGATGGAAGTGCTGATATTTGTAGATTTTGTTCTATTATTCAGCTTTATCTTCCTCATTGTCAAAGTTGGAAGTTCTGGCTGCCTGTTCTTTCCACTGTGCTTATTTTAGCAGCCAGCATTGCTTTGGATTTCAAGGCAGTTTGAGAATAAATAATTATTCTTTTGATTAAAAACCTGTGAAAATGACATTTCTTGGGTCTCCCCAGACTAAAAGCGTCTTTACTGGGTGCCCACCCAAAGGTTGGAACCTCCAGTTCCACAGGTGGCAAAAGCCCTTGGTTGTAGCAGAGAGAATAAAAGACTTACATTTTTTGAAATATTTAAGTTTTATTATTTTTTGGCCATTCTAAATCTGAATTTTGTTGTGCTGTGGCTTCTGACTGGCTGGATTTCTTGGGGGCAGCCAAAGATTTACTGGGAGAAGGGAAATACAGTTCCTAAGTGTCCTACGTTCCAAGTATCCCATATTAGAACCCTGCTCATAATAATTATTGCAATAATTAATTGTAGGGATACTCCCATGCCAGCATAAGTGGAAGAACCTGCAGCTATGAGGCAGAAAATATTAATTCCTTCAATTTCTGACATTTCTGGTTGCCAAATGCACCAGCTTTCAGTTTAAAAACAGCGCTTTTCGAATTCAGGCACCCTTAAGGTGCCTCAGAACTTCAGTTTTCTTACAAAGAGTCTAAAGCATCAGTTATTTTAAGAAAATATTCCAATCCCAACTTGAATTTCTTTACAGTGTGTCCTTAAAAGTTAAATTCAAATGATACTGGGTTAGGAAATCAAACATGAAGAACTTTTGGTTTTGTTTTGTGGGGTCGAGGTTTTTGGTGTTGTTTTCTGCCCGTCTGGTTTTTGAGGCCCCACACTTTTCTTTAATTAAAAGCTGAGACTTCCGCATAATGAGGCACCTTTAGCTCACAGAGGCTTCAAAAAAACCAGCAGATATTGGGAAAAAGTTATTAAAGTCCAGGATTTTTTTCCTGAGCAGCTGTAAAACATCTCGGAAGCAACGACACCAGGCCCCGGCCTTGCCCCTGGGGTCCCTGCCCTGATTTTTCCTGAGGTGGAAACCTCTAGAACACAGCCCAGTTTCTGCTGTTCACAAACTGTTTCTGTTTCTCACTCTAATTAATTAATTAATTAATAATTGATCTTCCAGCTTGCCCTGGCTGCAGGGGTGTTTTCACTGGGCAGGATCGGTTTGAGGGGGGTTTTACTGTGCTACCACATCAGTGTGGCCTCAGCAGCTGGGGGTGAAGCGTCCTCTTAAATCTGGATTTTGGGGAGCTGGGGACTCGTCCCATCTCCTGGGGGTCCCTCAGACCTAAAAGATGGGGTGGGTGGAACCCTTTTGGTGAATAACCTGCCCTGGGTCTGCTGAAATTGGTGCCAAGCCACAGCTCCCTCGTTTTCCAAAGCTGTGCAATAATTCAGGTAATTCAAATGAGTCAAGTAAAGTGTAATTAATAACAGAAAATCAGGTGAGGCGTAATTAACAGCAGAAAGTCAGGTAAGGTGGAGTTAAGAGCACAGTTTGCCTTCGTGTCTTAAAAAGTACCTTTATTTTCTTGTGGAGTCAAGAAACTCCTCCTGCTTCCGCCTTGGGAACATTTACTGTGATTCTTAATATTGCAATAATTGGAATATTGCAAAGATTGGAATAAGCAGGGGATGGGAGAGAGAGTTCATTGGTTTTTGCTGTTTTCTGTCGTGGTCTGGCTGCTGATTTCTGCTGTTTGGGCACGAACCTGGAAGGAGTCGAGCAGCTTTAGTGGAGACACTCCAGATTTGGCTCGAGTGCAGTTTCAGACAAAACCCAACTCCTAATTTAGAGCCTTGACTTTATTTACCCAGCATTTTGAGACTGATAAAGCTCTGATAAGGACCCTGCTGCCTTGGGCACCAAGGAACCAAGATTTGGGGTTGAAATGAGCAGTTTCAGCTTTTGTGGGTTGCCAGAAGCTCTGTGTGTTACGGAAACTCAGCAGCAATGACTGTGCCTGAAAAATCTTCAGAAGTTTCATTTATTTCCTGTGATGGCAGAGTGAAAGGGAAACCTCTGAGAGAAAATCTTGATATTAGCAATTAATGACTGAGAGATGTGATCAGGCTGGGCCATGAGTGCCTTTGGCACGTGCATGGGTGGAGGAGGCCTGGCAGCCTCCAGGCCGGGCTGGTGGTAAGGATTTGCTTCCTTTCAAAAGAAAAAAGAAAGTTTTTAGAGGATTTCAGGTCCTGTGACAGGATTTCTGCGAAAGAACTCAAGGATGGGAGCATTCCTGCTGGAAAATTATCATAAAATCACAGAATCTCAGACTGGTTTGGGTTGGAAGGGACTTTAAAGCTCATCCAGTTCCACCCCTGCCATGGCAGGGACACCTCCCACTGTCCCAGGGTGCTCCAAGCCCCGTCCAGCCTGGCCTTGGACGTTTCCAAGGATCCAGGGGCAGCCACAGTTTGTAACCATGAGACAATGACAAAGGGGCCACGTGCAGAAATTCGTGGTCCTTGAGATGCTTCAGTCCCAATCTGCTGAATATTCTGAATATTCTGCGCATCTCAGTGGGAATGGTCGGGAACAGGAGGGGAAGCAGTGAAGGGAGTTTTATTTAGGTCCTGCAGAAACTGTTGTCAATGAGACCCTCTAGCCCTGAGTTCTGGAAGTGCTTGTGCTGGCTTAGGCACAGGAAAAGACTGGGAGAAAGAGAGGGAGAGCTGGACTTGGTTTCAACTTGTCTGCTTAAAGCTAAATAATTTCTTAGGGCTGGAATCTGGCTGGGTTTGCAAAATCCTGTGGGATCCACTGCCTGCGTGTGTCTCTGGGGCTCAGGGGTAAGAACAGGGCCCGGTTCAGTTTGGTAAATCAGGAATAATTTGCAGCTGCTGCTGGGAGGAACCACACAAGTAGCAGGAGGATGGGGATCCTGGAAGTTTCATGGGCCATACAAAACATTTTGGGTTGGGCATTGTGAAACAGATTTGTGGAAAGATGAAGGAAGGAATCGGGAATATCAAATACAGGAGAAAGCTCTTTCCTGACAGGTGTTTGCTGGAGGATGGATTTGGAAAATGAGAGGAAGTCCTTGTTTTTATAAGGATTTGTTCTGCTTTTCCTCTGGAAGTGTTGTCACGGACTTGGTGACAGTGGCACCTTCTCAGCTTCTGCAGAGCAGGGGGATTTTGTCATTTGCAAGTGATAAAAAATGACCAAAATGACAGAATTCCACTCTGTTTTTAAAACAGGGATTTCATGTACCTTCAAGACCTGCTGACCAGGGATGGTTGCACCTCCAAAAGATAAGAAATGTGGCCAGTTATTTCCTGGTGGGTCTTGACTTCTGAATTGGAGTTCTTGGGAATTCCAGGAGAGAAACCCCTGACTTGTTAAGGCTGATGTCAGTTCTTGCTTGAGCCAGCATTTCTGGCCTTGTCTCAGAAGAAGCTCTTAGGCTCTGCTTACTTTTAGATTTCAGTGCAGGCCTCCAGGATTTCAGAGCCTGCAGTGACGTTCTGCGGGGAGGAAGGGACTTACCTTGGGCTGGCGGCCGCCTCTCACTTCTTCCTCCTGCCAAGGCATCACTGTAACCTGTGGGGTAACCTTCAGATAATGATGAGCTTTATCTCTGCCCATTGATCTTCACTTTTTTAAAAAAACCCTATTGTGACAGCAGTTTTGGTCACACTCAGTATGAAGCAGATGGAATTTTCCATCCCTCTGGGTAGGCAGAGAGGGGAGGAGGGCGGAAGCCAGGCTGCACTCGCCGCACGTCGCTCGTGGGCATCCAACTGCTCCTCCAAGGAGCTCCTTCAGCTCCCGGGCTCCTTCTCTTCTCCTCCCATCGTCAGAGTGAAGATCCAGTGGCTGGAAAAGCTTTCCTGCAGTGCCACCAAGGTAAATGCAGCCACACCCCGCAGGTTCCCGTCAGTAGCCCCAGAGCGGCTGCCGGAAATATCCCAGGAATTGCCAGGTTCATCCCTGCCCTCTGTGCGGCTGAGGGCCACAAAGGCTTTGTGTGTGCTTTCCTTTCTTACCAATGATATTCTCAGTGATATTATAGGTGATATTTTAAATGACGCAGGTCTGATACGGAGGGGCTGCTCCTGCAGTCTGGGCCCTGTGATTGTGCTCGAGCGTGATCTCAGTGAGGGGCAGCATCAGGAGCTCTTGGCCAGGTCGAGTTTGTTGGCATTAATCAGCTCAGGGGAATTCCAGCCTCTCTCAGCATCGTTTGATCTGAATGAAAGAGCTCAGATATCTCAAAGAAATGGCCGGGGGAAGAAGAATAGTTCAGTTATTCATGTTGTGTGTTCCTGGAGCAGGGTCCAACAAATGGGTGCTGAAACTGAAGGAACAACTAAAGATGTCTGTAAAATGCTCTGGAGTGTCCAGGTTGTTTTTCTGACATAATTGGCTTCCAAGGAGAGGTTTGGTTGTTTTAAAAAAATAAGCAGAAATTATATGAAAATACTGAAATCTGATTTGTTTTGAATTTTTATAGAATCACTGAATCATGGAATGGCTTGGGTTGGAAGAGAACTTAAAGCTCATCCAGTCCCATCCCTGCCACGGCAGGGACACCTTCCACTGTCCCAGACTGCTCCAAGCCCCGGCCAACCTGGCCTTGGACACTGCCAGGGATCCAGGGGCAGCCACAGCTGCTCTGGGCACCCTGTGCCAGGGCCTGCCCACCCTCACAGCCAACAATTCCTTCCCAATATCCCATCCAGCCCTGCCCTCTGGCAGTGGGAAGCCATTCCCGGTGTCCTGTCCCTCCATCCCTTGGAAATTGTCTCTCTCCATCTTTCTTGGAGCTCCTGCAGGTCCTGGAAGGCCACAATTAGTTTACCTTCTCTTCTCCAGGCTGAACAATCCCAGCTGTCCCAGCCTTTCCTCCCGGCAGAGCTGCTCCATCCCTCTGATTACCCTGGTGCCTCCTTTGGACTTGCTCCAGCAGCTCCACTCCTTCCTGTCCTGAAGACTCCAGAGCTGATTTTGGGTTTTGGCTGAAATACTCGAATCTCTGATTCCACTATTTCTACACTGTCCCAGAGTCAATACTTTCCACCCAAACTATGAAATAAAACAGGGGAAGAAAAAGGATTTCTTGAAAGTCCTTTCCCAGAGGAAAAAAAAACCCCACATTTATGAATATCTTGCATTGAGCCACGGTGGGACAGGTCAGATTTCTCGGGTGCAGAGACAACTGAAATGGAGCGAACACTGCGAAAACTTCATTATTTTCTGATTCTGTGATTATTCAGCACCTCTCACTGAGGCATTTTCAGACCAAGAAATGCAAAACTTGGCCATTTGTAAAGGCCCAGCAGCACCTCGGGGGTTTTCAGGGTTTTGCAGCACATTTCCAGCCTTATGGTCTGTCATAGACCCACAGTCAAATTTAGAGGTCAGGTTGTTCCAACCTGAGCAATACCTGAGCTGCTTTTGAGGCTTCTTACCCTGAGCAGAGCAGCCTCAGGGCTGTGGGCTTGGACCACAGGGCCTGGGGATCAAGGAAGCAGCTGCTTTGGTAACTCGGGGTGGGTTCCCAGGCTTTGAACTCTCCTACCTCAAGACCAAAAAGCCAAAATTAATTCCACTGAGCCGCCAACAAACCACCCGTTGTGATTAGGCTGCGGAGACAGTGATTTAATAGCTCAGAGCTCAAAATTTTAGCACACTAGGAAGTTCATTGTGTCCTTCTGACCTGGAATCTGTAGAGGAAAAAGTGATTTTGGGGAGTTCATGGTTGTAATAGTAATAGTAATAGTAATAGTAATAGTAATAGTAATAGTAATAGTAATAGTAATAGTAATAAATAGTAATAAATAGTAATTAATAGTAATTAATAGTAATTGTAATCCACTCCAGAGAATCCTTCTGGGCTCTTGGAATCTGAATTTCAAAGAAATGAGTGCCAAGCTTCAAGTGGAGAACAGATTTTAGAAAAGCTGAAGGTGAAAATGCCTAATTTTGGAAATTAAAGGCCCTGCAATCCACTGCCAGACCTGCAGCAATATTTAACACTTGGACCCGACAATCATTTGGTGTTTTGAAAATAGACAGGCAGCAAATTGGGGCTTTGGCACAGTGGGGTTGTTTCTGAGTCAGTTTTGGTTTGAGTTTGAGTTTAAAGCTTTCATTCCTCCAGCAGTGGCTGCCACAGGTCATCGGGTTCTGCTGTTTGCTCCTTTTGTGCCTCCTTTCATCACCAGACCACGTTATTTCCCACTGAGACACAAGAAGTGAGTAATAGCTGTTCCTCAACAGCTCCTGTTAACCACTGTGCAGTGTGAATGTCAAATACTCAGGAATATGAGTAATTAGAGTGAAGCCCTTTTATCTTAAACAGGCTGGGAGCTTTAGAGAGCACCCTAAGACACCACCAAACCACAGGGTTGACTTTTTTCTTATTACGCAGGTGAAGCAGCAGCAGGGATCAAAACTTGTTTGCTGCTTGCAGTATTGGTACAGCACAGTGTCCCTGGGAGACGTTTTCAGAGGTTTCTGATGTAAGTCAGCACCTGGGCCTCATTTTATCGGTGTAAGTCCTCGTATCAGTGAAAAATATCAGAGTTATCTCATTTTATCAGAGCAAATTCTCAATAACTCCTGTGGGTTGGATATTGATGTGCTGGAGTGGCTTGAGATTAAGAGCCGAGTTCTGATTTAGCTTAGGATAGATAATGTAAAAGAAAAAATAGGCAGCTCTCAAGCTCGTTTATATTGGTGTGAAGCAGGGGCAGCTCGGCTCAAACTGTGTGTGATTTCAACTCCAAATTCCAAATTCTGATCCCAGTTTAACAAAGGTAAATTCCAGTGATGTTCCCATGGATTGACTCATATATTCAGGTGCTGAAGCCAGTGTGATCAGGAAACTGGGAATGACAGTTTGATCGTAGGATTGTCTGTGGGGCACTGAATTTCATAATGGAATTGGGTGTTTTATGGAGAATAACTGAAAGCTTTCTTTCCTCTGCTTGTTTAAAATCAACCATTTTCACTTCAGAGCAAAGAACAGAAATCTCCAACATGGGGAAGTTCTGCCAAGTCACTCTGTGCCCTCTTATATTACACTGATTGTCCTATTTAATTGAAATATTTATGCTTTATGCTTGGAGTTTCATTTTTGACGTTTTAGTGATGAATGCTCCTCTTAGCTATGCTTTTAAATGAGACTTCAAACACCAAATTTTTATTGATTTTTGTAGATATAAATTTTTTATATAAGTATAAACAGGTGTGAAGATTTAAGACGAATTTTGCAACTTAGGGAAGCCATAGAGAGAAGCAGCAAAATTTAGAGTCACACATTAAAAATGGAGGAAACTGAGAATAATAAAATACAGATACGATACTACAAGGACTGAATTTTGTATTTAATCCTTGTCATCTTTTCTAATCCCAAGGTAAGACCATGACTGTGGTTCAGTTGTGCATCAATAACCACTTGCTGCTGAATAAGGCCTGATCTTTGTCCCTTTTTTGATGACTACATTATCTTGAGGCAAAGAACTCCAAATTTTAGTCACGTATGAAGATGTTCTTCTTTTTGTTTCTTTGAAATCCACTCCCTGATAATCCCAGTTCATGTTCTTTGTTCCTGAGAGATAATGAGTTAAAATTTCTCTTTGGAGAAACTGTTCTGGTTGCCCTTTGCAGGATTTATTTTAATTTACTGCATCCTTGAAGAAAAAGAATAATCTGAGGGTTGAGGACTTGCCTTGGGCTCAGAGCAAAGGGAGATTCAGCACCTGATTTCGGTTTGATTGTATATCAGCTCAGGGCTCAGCACTGAATCAGTTCCGCTGCGATATCGAGTTTTTCCTGGAGGGTTTTGCACACCCCGCTGGAAAGTCCAACTCATCAGAGCCCCCTCTGATCTGTGGCTTGGAGGGGAGATAAGGGAAAGGAGGGGAGATAGGGCTGAACGAAATCTCTGAAGCTGAGCCTGACAAGGGCCTTCTTTTAGTGGGAGGAAAAGCTTTTACCAAAAATGAGGATCTTTTGAGCAGGGAGGTGGAGAGCAAGTGCAAAGCCCTGAGTACAGCACGTCCTCACCCTCACAGAGATGCACGCTAAACCAGGGCATTGCACATTTAGCCCTTCCCAGCTGATCAGAGGCATTGTAGAAGTGATAAGGATGGGTTTTACTGCTTATCTTCAGGTATTTAACAATCTTTATATAAAAATCATGCCTTGCTTTCGGCCTGCTCAGAGGTAAAGTTCAAAGGGTGCTCTCTAGAGAAGCAGAGCTTCCGAGATATGCTCTGTCTGAACAGAACCAGCAGATTTAGAGGAAAAAAGAGGTGAAAAACCAAAGAAACAGCATCATTTTACGAATGTTTTGGTGCTTTCTGTTCGGGGTGCAGACGACACAGAGCTCGGCCTATATTCAGGCAAGGCGCTGGTAAATAAATGTCTCTTATATTTCCAGCTGCAGAAACAACAGACACCAAAGCACCTTAGAAACTCTTGGTTGCATAATTCACCTAACCAAAGTGCTCTAAAGTCACTGCTAATATTAATGTTTCCAGTGAGCCCTGCGGGGACGGGCTCGGTGTCGCTTTGTGCTCTCCACTGCTGGAGGCCGCGCTTGCCAAGAGCCCCGAGACACTCGTGTGGGTACAGGTGTGACATTGTGGGCTGCAGATAAAAATAACAGGTAGAGTTGAGATCCTGTGGCCTAAGCCTTGATGCTTTCACACACTGGCCCAGCTCAGGCTTCATTCCTTGACCTTAAAAGGCCAGATCCGATAAGAGCTTCCTCTGCTTCCCACTTTGCACCCGGCCTCCTTCCAGGCCTTCCCCACCTCCAAGGAAGTGGAAATGTTTGATTCCTGCCTTTTCCCCTCGGTTCAACCCTCACTTCTCACTATTTCACTTCCATGTGCTTCAAGTGTTGAGATCTGTAGGAAGTTCCCACCTTGGCACCATCGCTTGGAGACTGAGGGGTTGGATTAATGTGGGAAAGGTTCAACAAAATGGGTTTTCAGGAAGGTTCACTGCTCAGGTTCTGTCTCACAAATGCCTATTTTGGGTCCCTTTTTCCCCCCCTGTGCTTCCCAGCCAGATTCAACAGGGAATATTGGGAACAGTAATCCTGAAACTTCTCATAGGATCTCCTTGTGATGGGCACCAGGAGCAAGGGAAGGACGGGGAGAGAACAACCTGCTCTGCCCACTGTGGGTGAGTCTGCTCAGTGAAAAAGCCACCTGTTGATATTTGACTCATTCAACAAACAACTCACATCACCTTCAAACCTGAAACATTCCTGCTAAGTGATTAAGCCTTGAAAAAACTGCATTTCTGCCTCTTGACACTGTGAGAAACCACAAATGCACTAGCTGAAATTCTCCTTTTGATGCTTTCAGGTCAGCAGTAATCTTGATCGAAAGCTGGAGGAATTGCCCCAAACTTATTCGTGCTAAAGGACATTCTTTGTTTTGGTTTGTAGTTACCCTCAGAACCTTTGTGTACTCTTTGAGATCCCCAGGGCTTAGGGATAAATTAAAATAAATGCACTCCAAATGTATTTAATCACAAAATCCCACTGATTTGTGCAGAGAGTACTTTGGTGGGACTTGTCCTGTTTAAACCAGAACCAAACTCTGGTCACACTGGGCAAACTGGGAGAGGAAATAGATGTTGATTGGTCTGGTTTGCAGGTCTGAGTTGTGCAGAGGTCACCGGTGATGACAACCTGCAAGTACTGAAGGTTTCTAAATCTGCATAAATAAATATTTCATCTACAAGCAGTAGAACATTGAATCAAAGGCCTTGCACAGCATTTTAGGCTCAGTGCTCACCTTTCTACTGCACAGTATTTGTGTAACTCTGTGTGTGTGTGTGTGTGTGTGTGATGGAGCTCGTTTAATCCATCCTCACATTGATCGATCCTCAAAATCCTCCAGAGATCTTTCCTGCCTCATTTATTGGGTGCTTAGGATACCTTAAAAAGGGATCTGATTTTCTGAAGGAGCTTCAAATGGACACAGAGTAGGTTTAGATGAGATATTCCCTGTGAGGGTGGGGAGGCCCTGGCACAGGTTTCCCAGAGCAGCTGTGGCTGCCCTGGATCCCTGAAAGTGTCCAAGGCCAGGCTGGATGGGGGTTGGAGCGACCTGGGACAGTGGAAGGTGTCCCTGCCCATGGCAGGGGGGGGGACCAGATTATCCTTAAGATCCCTTCCACCCCAAGCCATTCTGGGATTTTGTGATATTTTGCTTCTAAAATTTTGTCCTCTCTATGAGTTATGAGTTGTGTCCTGGAGGAATAACAGGTGTTACAGCAGCTGATTTCGGTTTGATTGTATATCATCTCAGGGCTCAGCACTGAAGAGGTGACTTTTGGAAAACCAGACCATTCAAATGTGGTCCTTCACGTGAAGCTCAGAAAGCCAAGAACCCTGGAAATCTTTCAAACCTCCAGACACAAATTACGGCTGGATAGTGTTTAGGAATTGTTTATTGCCCACAGAATGAGCTCTTTTGAGTTGTGTTGATGTGGGATGATGAAGAAGAGAGAAAAGCCCAAACATGGCCCTTGATTATTTCTGTTTCTGTGTGCCCTTCACTGAGATCTGTGCTCGGCTGTGAGTTCTGGGATGATTTGGAATTACATCTTTGCCTTTTGCTTGAGGATGGTTCTCAGCCACAGACAAAAGAGTGACTCACGTTGCTCACACAATAAATTCAGCAGGAAGGTTGGAATTACTCACGTGCATTATTGGCCATGTGGGTTTTCAGAAAGCTCACGTGCCACATTTTCACAAACTTCTGCAACCCCAGCTCTCTGCAGGAGTTTGATCTCTCACTTCACCTCAGTATCTCGATTTCATTTCATTCCTAAACAGCTTTTTGAAAATTTCTGGCTAAAAACTGAACAATGCTTGGCTTTTGGATGTAACGGTGGGTTTATTGCCTCTGAGTCTGGGCAGTGTTGAGGCTGAATTATTTTATTCTTGGGGGTAAGAGATGAGGGAGTTTTCAGCTGAAAGCATCACCAGTCCTTTTCCCCTCAGCAGTGTGAGCAGCCCTGCCAGGAACCTCAGGGCTGTTGTCCCTATGACTCAGAAAAGCCCTTGTCACTTACAGAAACAGCTGCTGGGATTATTCCAGCTCCGAGGGGAACCGTGAGCGCATTTCAGTGCTGATAAAGTGTCCTGGAACCAGCACACACCGAGGGCACACCTTGGTCACTGTTTGTGTGTTGGTGTTCGTGGGTCACAACAGTGTCAGAGTCAGGAGATGAAGTGAAGGACCTTTCCAAGGGCCCTGGGGATTGAAACGTGGCCAATACCAAAACTCCAGTGCCTCAGTTGCTCATTGAAGTGAAACAATTATGCTTTTCTGTACCATTTTAGGGTAATCCTGGAGAGGCAGTGGCTTATCAGGCTCGGTGCTGGCTGGTCCATCTGGCCCAGCTTCCTGTTGGAAGGGATGTGGTCCTGAGCAGGGAAGAATTTCTGAGTGAGAACTGCCACAACACCTCAGGGAGGTTATTCACAACATCCTGTAGTGACAGAACAAGGGGGAATGGCTTCAAACTGACGCAGAGTAGGTTTGGATTGGATATTACGAGAAAATCCTTCCCTGTGAGGGTGGTGAGGTCCTGGAACCGGTTGCCCAGAGCAGCTGTGGCTGCCCCATCCCTGGAAGTGTCCAAAGCCAGAGCTTGGAGCACTCTGGGATAGTGGAAGGTGTCCCTGCCTATGGAAGGGGGTGGAATGGGATGAGCTTTGAGGTCCTTCCCACCCAAACCATTCCATGATAGCAAAGCTGTTTTGTAACCCTGCTTCAGCTCCTACCCAAAGTCCGTGACTGAGGTAAATCAGTTCTTCTCCCTGTGCCTTCCTTATCTCCCAAACAGGGCTAAATGACTCTTATTTCCTTTGTAAGGCAGCTTGAGATAAGTGGGAGATCACTACTAGTTTTTATCATCTTGATTGAAGTTACTGAGATAAAGTGTGACTGTTCACCGAGTCAGCGAAATGTGTGGGGTGGAACTCTGCTCAGCCATGCATGGTTTTTGGATATCCTGGGGTGGACTTTGCAGAGATGTTGGTGATTGATTGATTGACTGATTGATTGACTGATGTGCTGACACATCAGGACCTGAATATTTTGAAAACATTACAGAATCTGAATATTTTGAAAAGGTGGCTCCAAAACGACAGGAATAAGCAGGAGAAGCTGTCCTTATTTTCCTCGTGTGTGTAACAGAGAGAAAACAACCCCATTCCGATATCAGGGCACTATACAACGGCACTAATTACCAGCACCATTAGTGGTAACTAATGAGTGTTCTCATTCCAACAGAACCCCAGCTGCCTTCACCATGGAGAACTTCCTGTCCCCTCAGAGCGAGCTGGTGCTGCAGCAGGGCCGGGCCCAGCTGCTCCTGGGGAAGGCAGGAGGACATTCCCGGCGGAAGCGGGAATTCATGCCGGACGACAAGAAGGACACCATGTACTGGGAGAAGAGGCGCAAGAACAACGAGGCCGCCAAGCGCTCGCGGGAGAAGCGGCGCCTCAACGACGTGGCCATGGAGAGCCAGCTGGCAGCGCTGAGCCGCGAGAACGCCGTGCTCAGGACGGAGTTGCTCTCCCTCAAGCTGCGCTTCGGGCTCCTCAGCCCCGAGCCCAGCCCCTACCAGGGCCACCCCCTCGGGCTCTACCTCAGGGGGCACCGGGCAGCCTCCCCGCTGCTGGGTGTGGAGCCCTTTGCTGGTGATTCCTGCTGCCCTGCCCAGAAGAGCTTCGTGCCCAAGGTGCTGGAACCGCCTGAGTTTCCTTGCAAAACCTTCAATCCCTCCACAAATGTCTTCGGCTGCGACTCCAAACCCATTCTTGTGGACATGCCTGGCCTCCAGCAGCCCAAAAGGTTTGATGTGTCCTTCAGCCCCAAAAGGTTTGATGCGTCCTTCAGCCCCACAGTTTGCTCTCCATTCCTCAGCTACCCCTGCCCAGACAAACATCCCTCTCCCTGGCCTTGGCTGGGCAGCGCCTGCTTCTTGTGCCCATCTGCCGGCACCGCCGAGGCCAGGAAGGAGAGCGGCACCGCGGTGTCGGATGAAGATGATGAGCAACAAGTGCCCAAAACTTCTCCTGTGCCCCCCTGCAGGCTGCCCTGCCCCTCAGAAGAGCAGCTGAAGGGCCGGAGCTTTGCTGCCCTCCCGCACAAGCTCCGGATTAAGAGCAAAGCCCTGGGCAGTCTGGAGGAGAATGGGCTGGACTCACACTGAGGCAGCACAGGAACGGCTGCTGTGGGGCCAGAGTGAGACATCCCAAGGACACAAAGGGTTTGGAAGGACGAGGTGGGAGGAAAATGTCTTTTTCCCCAAACATGGACGTAATTTTCTCTGCTCTGTGTAAATGCTGAGCGAGTTTCTGGGGCTGCATCACTACAGCACAACTGCAGCTGGCCAGGACCCTGCGGTCTCCCGGTCTCACGGGTGGCTCTGCTACCAACAGCAAGCTCAGACTGGAGGTGTGAAGGGGCAGGAAGAGGCCAAGACAGTGGGGATGGTTCTCACACAATGTGACACCACTGCAGCTGCGGGGGTATCAACCGCTGTAGTGGCCTTTGCTTCATCACCGCCTTCGTCATCATCCACGTTCCTGAAGTCGGAATTCCCTGACACAGGAAACTGTTGATGGAATCAGCTTCAGACCCCCCAGCTGTCTGGAGAAAATAAAAAGGGGTCATGGCTCTGGGGCTGTGGATTTACACTGGCATGAAATTGAGAGCAGGACCTCCTCCACTTTATTCCAGTTTACCATAATTTATCTCCAGAGAGAACGAACTCTTCCTCTGTGACCACGCTGCGGTCCAGAAGATAATTTCATTTATCTTTGCAACTGTTCTTATGGAAGACTAAATATTTTTTTATCATTATTATTATTGAAATCCAAAAATATTTTAGTTCTGCTTCTTTCTTTTTAAAAAGGCATTTTCAAACCCGATCTTTGTGTATTTGGGAACTCTTTATCAAACAGGCACAAGCTGCACGTGGTGTTTGTATTCCTGCATCTGCTGGGACATGGTCCCTGTCCATCCTGCCTTCTGCCTGCTTTTCCTTTGGGAAAGCCTTAGGGAGAGCCACCTCCTGCAGGGCTCTGAAGCCTCCTTGGAGCTGTTGCTCAGTTTTCAAGCCAAAGAGAATTCTCAGGGATGTATTCCAGGCATAGCTGTAACGTCCTCTCCTCAGATCTTTCCTGCTTTGTCTCTTTTCCCAAGGAAAGGATGCTCCTGCAGTTCTGATGTTGCTGGGTCTGTCAGCCCCAAACATTTTTTGACACGTTGGACAAAACCAGCCCAATCTGATGATTTCATTGGCCCCAGTCTGGTGGAAGAAGATACCAGAGGGAAAAGGAGCTTCAAGCTCTTCTCCTCTGCCCCAACCACACATTTTCAGACCATGTCTCAAATGACAGAAGAGCTGCAGGGCCTGCCCAGCCCTGCTGGGAACCAGAGCTGACAGTGAAGCTCAACATCCCTGGGAGTCTCCACCTCATCAGTTCTCTGGCTCAAGGGATTCTCCTGTTCCTTTGTGTCCCTCTGCCCCCTCAGGTGAGACCCCACCTGCAGAGCTCCCCTAGCCCTGGGGCCCAGCACAGGGAGGACCTGGAGCTGCTGGAGAGAGTCCAGAGGAGGCACCAGGATGACCGGAGGGATGGAGCAGCTCTGCTGGGAGGAAAGGCTGGGAGAGCTGGGATTGTTCATCCTGGAGAGGAGAAGCTCTGGGGTGACCTCACTGTGGCCTTCCAGGACCTGAAGGAGCCGACAGGAAACATGGAGAGAGACAATTCACAAGGACAAGGGGGAATGGCTTCCACTGCCAGAGGGCAGGGCTGGATGGGATATTGGGAAGGAATTGTTGGCTGTGAGGGTGGGGAGGCCCTGGCACAGGGTGCCCAGAGCAGCTGTGGCTGCCCCTGGATCGCTGGCAGTGTCCAAGGCCAGGCTGGATGGGGCTTGGAGCAGCCTGGGACAGTAGAAGGTGTCCCTGCCCATGGCAGGGGTGGGATGGGATGGGCTTTAAGATCCCTTCCAAACCATTCCATGATTCCATGAAAGCTTCAGGCTCTGGAGAATAAGGACAATGGTCAGGAGTGTTTTTCTAGGAACCATTTCATTACCAATACAGGACTGCAGCAATAATAAGACCGTGCAAAGGGACAGCCCACAGTGCCTGACACGGGATGGAACAACCCCTCAAACGGGTTTGGAAAAGAGGGCCCCGAGTGGGAGCTGTACACGGGATCTGAACTGGGGAGGTACCAGCCTGTGCCCAATAAAACTCTGCAGAAGCTGTGAAAGGTGTCTCGGTTTGACTCTTGGGGCTGGATCTGCATCTTTCCCCCTCAGGAACAGCCAGCGTGATAAATCTATCCTGTGAGAACACGGGGGAACAATCCGGGAGCTGTGGCAGAGCTGTGGGCACCCACCTTCCCCATTCCTCTGTCCATAAAGGTTTTTCCCTCTGTCTGTGCCCCTGTTCCCGCAGCAGGACCCCAGTTCCCAGCACAGACCCTCCAGCACTGGGGCATGGGGCTCTGTCCCGGCTCACCACTGTTTATAGGGACACCCCACCAGGATCAGCCCTGACTGGCCCTGTCCCCCTGTTCCGTGCCGGGATCAGAGCAGAGAGATGGGCAGAGCTTCCTGGCACAGCTGCCAGGGCACAGGGGGGGGGTTCTCCTGTACCCCTGGCATGAGGGGAAACCGGAGCTGCAGCCGCTGCTCCGGTGTGAAACGCGAGGCAGTGATGCTCTGCAGGCTAAAAGAAACCACACGCGGTTCCATTCCCCGTCCCATTCCCGCTGTCCCCTCTTCCCCTCACCACCGGCGGGGACAGCCCACGGCGAGCAGGCGGCACAGAAACGATTTTGCTGAAAGAAATCGCCTCTCTCCTATTCCCGCTGTTCCCAATCCCTGTGGGATTCCCGCTGGGCAGGGCTGGGCTGGCTCCGTGAGCCTGCAAAGGGTTCGGGATGCAGCGAGGGGGTGGGAGGGAGCGCAGTTTAATCTGTAAAATGGATTTGAGGTTCACTGGTTGGCCCCAGGACCTGCTGGTCCTCCTAACCCTGCTGCACCCCCTAATCCTGTTGCACCCCCTAATCTCGCTGTCCCGCTCAACCCTGCTGTCCCTCCTAACCCTGCTGCACCCCTGAATCCTGCTGTCCCTCCTAATCCTGCTGTCCCTCCTAACCCTGCTGTCCCTCCTAACCCTGCTGCACCCCCTAATCCTGCTGCACCCCCGAATCCTGCTGTCCCTCCTAACCCTGCTGCACCCCCTAATCCTGCTGTCCCTCCTAA
>VZTD01001148.1:0-20858 GCA_013397725.1 Rhagologus leucostigma | reverse complement strand
ACAGGGACAGAGGACAGGGGACAGGGACAGGGGACAGAGGACAGGGGACAGGGACAGGGCACAGGGGACAGGGCACAGGGCACAGAGCACAGGGGACAGAGGTCTGGGAGGGCTCTGGCTCTGCTTTAATTTACACTGTGCCCAAAAGCTGCCGGGCAATCACTGCTGCCGTGAAGTCTCTTCTCAAATACTCAGAGGAGCCATCCTCCTCCGCGGGAAAGGGAAGATCAGGGGCTGGTGGAGGTGTTCGATCACCTGCAGTGGTGGCAGCGCCCAGGCACGCACAGCGGATGTGGCAGAGTGGGCAGAGGAGCCGCTCCGAGGGCATTCCCAGCTCTTGGGGATGGAGAGGAGAAAGCAGAGAGGAACTCCCTGCTCCTGCCTCCATCCCCACGGGGTGCTGGGGGGAAATCCGCAGGGAAAGGAGCTGAAGAAAAGAAGGAAAAAGGAAAAAAGGGATTTGCGGGGCTGCAGCTGTGCCAGCTGTGATGGAAATGCAGCAGTGCCCGCTCAGGGCTGTGGTCACTGCAGGGATGACCAGGGGCGCAAGGAGAGCCCTGACCACGATCAGCCTTTACCAGAAAAAGGAACAGCCTGAGAAGCAAAGGTGTGATGCCTCAGCTGATAGCGGGGATGCACAGTAACACCCCGGGGTGTGCCTGGTCCCCCCCCCCCGTGGCTCCCTTGCAGCTCACAGGAAATAAATTGCAGCTCTTTGCTCCGCAGGACACGGGGCCGTGGTTTGTGTGACACAGCACCACAGCTCAGCCACCGGGACAGCGCTGGGCAGGCGGCAGCCAGGGGCTGTGGGGGGCTGGGAGTGGCTCCGGGGGATCCCAAGAGCTGCTCCTTCTGCCGGAGAGCTCAGATTTGGGGCTAGGTTTGTAAGGAGAGATGAACTGGTTTTCTCTGGGAGCTTCAGGGGAAATGAAGTGACCACTTGGAGTCCATTGGAGAACCGAACGCTCTTTGCTTGTCAGAAATCCACGGGAAAGTGTCTTGCAAGATGCCTCCAGCATCCCTGACACCTCCTTGCTGCATCCCTCTGGCCTCCCTCCTGCGTTCCTGCCACATCCCTGCAGCCTCCCTCTGCTCCCCTGCAGTGTCCCTGTGACAGCCCTGCTCCATCCCACGGCCCTCCCACATTCCCGGCAGTGCCCAGCTCCTGGCAGGGCCTTTCCTGGCTCCTGGGGCAGCTCTGGGAATGCTTCCCGTGCTCTGGGAGAGGTGTCCTGCTGTTGTGGCGCTGCCAGGGTGATCCCAGAGCCTGCGTGGTCCTGGGGCCATTGGGGCAGGGCAGGGATCGGGGGGGAGTCCCTGCTCCAGGCTGGGCCTGAGCCCGGCATTGGGGAGCCCCATCCCACTGTCCCTGCAGGGCTGGGGGGCAGCACAATTCCCTGGGGCAGGGAACACATTCCCGGGGGTTGGAATTCCCAGTGGAATCCAGTGGGATCTGGGAGATGTCCCCAAGGGCGCTGTGACGTCTCCTGGGTCAGGGTGGGGACGATGGAAGCCCTGCCCTGGCAACCCCGGTGTTGGGGGGTCCCTCGGGGCACCTCTGCCCTGCCCCAAAGGGGACCCAGCCGGGCCTGGCAGGGGCAGTGCCCGAGGGCCGGAGGGCTCCGTGTGCCCCTGGGCACGGCCCCTGTCCCCAGCACTGGTGGCCCTGCTGCTCAGCCCGGGCCCGGGCAGGGCCGGCTGGGGCAGAGGCAGCAGCGGGATGTCCCCAGCCCCCGGGGTGGCCTTGGCAGGGCCACTTTGGGGCTCCGGGTGGCCGCAGGACGAGGCTGCAGGGATAGAGTGCCAGGGGCAGAGAGGCTGTGCCACCGGTGAGAGGGGCTGGGAAGGGCAGGACAGGGACAGGGACAGGGAGGGGGAGGCACCTGCAGCCCCAGGGATGGGATTTTCCAGCTCCGTGTCCCGTGCAGGTTCAGCACCCCCAGGATTCTCCCTGGGATCTTCTGCTTTGGGCGGGAGGGTGGTGGGAAAGCCAATGGTGCTCAAGGGTCCTGAGGGGTTTCGTGGTCTGATTTGGGGGTTTTTTGGAGTTGTTTCTTGCAGTGCTGGGGCTCAGTGATGCCAGTCCCAGCAGAGGGGATACCCCTGGGCACACGGTGCCACAGCTCAGGACAGGGACAGCCCTGGGCCAGGCAGCAGCCAGGGGTTGTGAGGGGCTAGGAGTGTCTGGGGGATCCCAGGAGCTGCTCCTTCCTCCAGGCACCTGCAGCCCTAGGGATGTGATTTTCCAGCTCCGTGTCCTGTGCAGGTTCAGCACCCCCAGGGTGCTCCCTGGGATCCTCTGCTTTGGGCAGGAGCATGGTGGGAAAGACAGTGGTGCTCCCAGCTCTGGCTCACAGCAGCTCAAGGGTCCTGAGGGGTTCTGTGCTCTGATTTGGGGGTTTTTTGGAGTTGTTTCTTGCCATGCTGGGGCTCAGTGATGCCACCTCCAGCAGAGGTGACACCCCTGGGGACACAGTGCCACAGCTCAGCCACGGTGATTGGAGGATGCTGGTGGAGCTCAGAGGATGTTGAGGATGCTGAGTGTTGCCGCCCTGGGGAGGGGCTGAGGTGAGACCTGTCTGACCACATCCCCACAGGTTGGACGTCACCTGGGAGATGGGGATTCGCCTCCTGTAAACACTCTGGGGGTTGTTTTTATTTAGTACAATTTATTATTTATGATTATTTAGTTTCTGGCTCTCAATCCAAGCCCAGGTGCCCCTTGCAGGGCGCTGCTGTTCAGCCTTTGCTGCCAAAGTTCAGAGGCTGAGCTGGATTTAGGGGGCAAATATTGATGCTCTGCCCTCCCCGGGGCTGTGAAATCAGGCAGGGTAAGATTGAAGTGATTTAGATTTTGAATAATCTTGGTTCCTGCAGTGCTGGGGCTCAGCGATGCCACCCCCAGCAGAGGTGACACCCGTGGGCACACGGTGGCACAGCTCAGGACAGAGACAGCCCTGTGGCTCTGGGGGATCCCATCGGCTGCTCCTTCCTCCAGGGGCTGGGTTTCCAGGGAGGGATGAGTTGGTTTTCCCTGGAAGTTTCAGGGGTGTTGGAGTGACCACTTGGAGTCCATTTGAGACTCAAATTCTCTTTGCTGGTCAGAGAGCCGTGAGAAATGGTCCCGCAGGAGGCCTCCAGCACCCCTGACACCTCCTCCCTGCATCCCTCCTGCATCCCTCCCACATCCCTGCGGTGCCCAGCTCCTGGCAGGGCCTTTCCTGGCTCCTGGGGCAGCTCTGGGAATGGAAGGTGGGATGTGCCTGAGGGCGCTGTGACATCAGCAGGGGCCGTGTGGGGTCAGTGGAACCCCAGCCCCGGCAACCCCGTGTTGGGGGGGTCTCTGCAGCCACCTGTGCCCTGCCCCAGAGGGGACCCACTCCCTGCAGGGAGCAGCACGTCCTGTGAGGTCCTGCTGGGCACTGTCCGGAGGCTGCGCTGACCACCCGCTGCCACCGAGTGCCCCTGCCCTGAGCCACAGGTGTCCCTTTGCTGGGGGATTGGCATCGCTGAGCTGCCCTGGCTGAGCACAGGTAGGTGTCCCTTGGGCTGTTTAGCATCGTGGAGGTGACACCAAACCCTGCAGGGGACACCAAACCTCACAGGTGGCACCAAGCCATGGAGGTGACACTAAGCCCTACAGGTGACACCAAGCCCTGCAGGTGACACCAAACCATACAGGTGACACAAAGCCATGGAGGTGACACCAAATCCTGCAGGTGGCACCAAGCTCTGCAGGTGACACCAAGCCATGGAGGTGACACTAAGCCCTACAGGTGACATCAAACCCTGCAGGTGACACCAAACCATGCAGATGACACCAAGCCCTGCAGGTGACAGCAAACCCTGCAGGTGACACCAAACCATGCAGATGACACCAAGCCCTGCAGGTGACATCAAACCCTGCAGGTGACATCAAACCCTGCAGGTGACACCAAACCATGCCAGTGAATTCAGTGACTGGTGCTGACAAAATTTAGCATTTGCTGCTAAAACAACCAGTTCACCAGTGAAATTCCTGGCTGGGCATGGTGGAGATCTCCTGGCTGCCCCAGGATGAGGTTCCCAGCGGAGAAAGGCTGATGGGATGCAATTAGATTAATTCGCTGATTAGAGGAAGGACTGAGGAGGATGAGCAGGAAGGACGAGCCCTCGCTTGTGGAGCTGTAAATCCCAGCTGGGGCTGGGTGCCCTCACTGTGGGTGGTGGGGTGGGAGGTCTGGACCCTGCTCTGGACAATCAGCTCAGGTCGCCCCCGTTCTCTCCATGAAAGGTGGGACAGGATGGAATTCTGACCCCGGGAAGGGGTGCTGGGTTGATGCTGAGAGCAGGAGGTGGCAGAGCTGTCTCAGCGTGACTCCCCGTGGGGTGGCCTTGCCGCACAAAGAGATTCCTGACAGCTGCTTCCAAAGCAGACGGAGCGTTTTTCTATCCCTTAGAGCCAAGTGGAACAGGAACTGCTGGGGAGAGGGATGAGGAGCAGCTGAACCTTATCTGTGCAGCTCAGGCTGGTTTGCAGCGTTCAGGACAGACTGACAAAGCGGCCGTGACCTGACAGCAGCTCCCTGGTGTCGCTGTTTTCCCCACGGACGGGTAGAGAAACAACACAGAGCCCAGGCGCAGGGTTCCAAGGAAACAAGGCAAAAGCCCCCCTTTAATGATTTCTCAGAAGGCTTTTTATATGCTAGTTCGCAAAAGTGTATGAAATGGCATAAGGTAATTGGTTTTTGCCATCCACTCCTCAAGGGTTTGGTCACGTTCTAAGACACCCATCTCTGGATGTTTTCCTAGTTAGAACCATAACAATTCTGCAAAACAACCTGCAGCTGCGAGAAGTTTATAAAACGGTAACATTGTTTTGAGTTACTTGCATGGGAAAGGCAGAACTTTCACAGAAGTGCTGCAGAGAGCTAAAGAAATTCTCTGCTGAAGCTTTTTCAGCATCCATACCCTGGCAGTGCCAGGCAGGCTCTGGGGCAGGGTGGGATCGGCGCTGCCAGCAGCCCGTTCACCCTCTGGTGGCAGCAGGGCCTCAGCTGGGTGCCGTGGGGACAAACACAAGGATAGGAACGCTGAGGAGCATCCCCGGTGCCGCTGCAGGGGAAGGGGACAAGAAAGGCAGAGGGAGGCAAAGGCCGTGCAGGGGGTGCAGGGAGGGGCTGCGGCAGGAGCTGGGGGCAGATTCCTGAGCTCCTTCACCCACTTTTTCTGCCTTTCCCCAGCCCCATCACTGCCCAGGGCAGAGGCTGAGCCATCTGGTCAGTGCTGAGCTGACCCAGCCCTGCAGCCTTGAGCTCCAAGCCCAGCACGAAGCTCATCCTGGCACAGCACAGGGGATGCTCAGGAGCGCCGTGGGATGTGGGGCCTCCCATTCCTTGGAAAGCAGCCCTGGATTGAGGCTCCTGGGCACCAACCACCCCCAGAGCACCCTTGAGCCCTTTCTCCCTGCAAGCTGCTGCTCCCTCCCTTCGCAGCTGTCTCGGTGCTCTTTTCTCAGTGTTTTTCAGCTTTAATTTTGGCTCTGGTTTTGGGGCTCGGCTGTGGGGGACCCCTGGCAGGGCTGGGGTTCGCCCCCTGCCCAGGATGGCAAAGCTGGGTGGGGTTGGTGGTACCTGGCACGTCCTGGGCTGGCAGTGAGCGCTGGTGCTGTGCTGGGCGCAGGGGGATGCTCTGCAGCTGTTCCTGCAGGAGGGAACAACGGGAAACGGGGTCTCAAGGGGTGCTGGGAAGGTTTTCTTGGCAGTTTGGATCCCCACAAGCAGGTCAGGCAGAGTTGCATCGGGGCTTTTCTGCGTTAGATCTTGTGCCGTTCTGTGAGAAATGTGCTCCGTGCTCCCGGTTTGTCCGGGGCCTGGAGTGTTCCTGGAACTTCCCAGGGAAACTGCTGGATTTTCTGCCTTCCCTTTGGTCCCTGGGCTGGACAGGCCGGCGGTGCCAGCTCTGCCCTGCAGGGTGTGCTGGGCCTCTCCTCTCCAAACCCTGGGCAGGAGCTGATGCGGCTCCTGGTGTGAGAGGCAGCTCTTCCCCTGGGGCCCTGGTGGCAAAAGGAAAATTCAGAATATCCAGGAAACAGGTCCAAAACCCAGCACCTTCCTCTCCCAGAGTGTGCCAGCTTCTCGTCTCTGCTGTTGGCTTCACTCGTGGCTTTTTGGGAGTGAGAGACTCCCCGGGGGAGAGGGGAACCAGGGGGAAGGAAACTGAGGCACAGCAGGGACAGTCAGCTGGAGATCCAGGGCTTTTCCCAGGGCTGCCAAGGAAAGCTATGTCGGGGCTTGGGATGGAGCTCAGGGAAAGGTTCTTCCCCCCGAGGGTGCTGGGCACTGCCCAGGCTCCCCAGGGAATGGTCCCGGCCCCGAGGCTGCCAGAGCTCCAGGAGCGTTTGGACACCGCTCTCAGGGGTGCCCAGGGGGGGGTTGTTGGGGTGTCTGTGCAGGGCCAGGGGCTGGACTGGTGATCCCTTTGGGTCCCTTCCAGCTCAGGATATTCCAGGATTTCATGATTCCGGTGCCTGGGCTCAGCCCTGCTGTGCCACAGCTGGGAATTCCTTCCCTCTGCCAGCGTCCCCGTCACAGGGTGGCAGCCGCGCTCAGGACACTCGGGGTGACAAGGGACACCGCAGAGGTGTTTTGCAAGAGCTCTGAGAGCTTCGAATCGATGTTTGCTGACATAATTGGTGCTTCGAGCCCTTTGTCTGAGCGAGCAAACACATCCTAATCCTCTGCAGGAAACTGAGCTGGGGGCGAACTGGTCGGACCTGCCCCGGAGGAGCTTGGCTTTGAAAGCAAAACCCACTCTGGTTGCGTGGAAACATCGCCTGCAGTGGCAGGATTAATGACTAATTCTGGCCTCGTTAATTCTGATCGAATGCTTTCACTTTCAGAGAGTTCATTTAACGATAGGATCAAATAATTGCGGAGAAACAGCCCCGAGTCTTGTGCTCAGCAGGAAATTGGGGCACGAAATGGGAGTTTTGGGGCAATTCTGCCTGGGTGAGAGGGGCAGGGAAAGGTGCTGAGCTCTAGAAACAGATCCTGCGCTGTGGGATGGGAGCTGAGGAGCAAAAGCTCTGGGATTTCTGCAGGGTTTCTGATTTGGGATGATGAAAATGCTGAGACAGAGGAAACACAACTTCATGGCAGTAAAACGTGGCATTTATTGAACTGAAATCAGCAGCAATCTCAAAAAACCCCACAGCCTGGCTGTGTCACGCTGAGATTTAACAATGTCTCTTTACATCATGATGTCATAATTATAAATAGATGAAATATTGGAATTAATTTAAGGTATTTACATTTTTAAAGCTCAGTGGTGAAAAAGCTAAAATCTAGGTGGGATTTCTAAGTCTACAACAGTCAGTCCCCAAAAATCTCTAAACTAGTAAAATTTTAAGTTTTTTTCAGAAAACTGACGTTAACACTGAAGGGCCTTGCAAACTGCACCTCTTGGTAGCTTTTATTTTCCTCTCGTTGTGTAATATTTATATAAAATTTATATTTCTATAAAAAATATTAGAAAAATATTTTCCTCGGCACCCGCACTGTTGGCAGTTTCCCGGAGTATGAAAAGAATCGTGGCAATAGTGCAAAGATTTGCCTCAAGGCGAGAGAAAACGCTGAAATAATTTATCAAGAGAAATATTTTTTCTAGTTTTTAGAGCTATTTTTCCTTCATCAGTGGACGAACAGGTCTGGGAAGACCAAGCTGAGGGGTCAGTGAACCTTCCCTGTGCTCAGGTGGGGGAAGTACAGCCCGTACAGGCCCTGCTGCACCTGGTACAGGTGGGACTTTCTCCTCAGGCAGGAGAGGACCTGGTGGGAAAAGAACAAAATTAATGGGGAAAGAACAAATTTAATGGCAAAAAAACTGAATCTGTGCTCTGCCTGTCATTAGAAGGCCCCAAATCGTGTTGCCAGGTGGGAAGGGAGGGATTTTGGGAATAAATGTTTGCCTAAAGCTGTGAGGCAGCTCTGCAGCAGAGGGGTTTCCTCTCCTAAATCCTGCTGGCTGTAATTTTGACTCCTGAACCTCCCTGCTCTCTGTAGATTTGGCTCTTCTGCTCAGCTGGTGCAAAGCAAACTTTGCAACCAGTGCTTTTAAGATGTTGTTCCCCATCCAAACACCACCAGAGGTGGGAAGAGGATCTCCTCTGCCTTTTCCAGGGACTTGCAGCCCTGCCAGGCTGCTGCAGTCTGTAGGTTAAGAGCACTGAGCACAAAATTCTCCATGTGGTTCGCACAGGCTGTTAAAAATGTTGTCTTTGGCACTGCCTCGCCCGGAACCTGCTCACCCTGCAGGTATTTGGACACGGAAGAGGGTTAGGAAATGCTGCAGGGGATTCCCCGATTCCACCCGTGGATTCCCTAATTCCACCCGTGGATTCCCTAATTCCTGCTCGCCATCTCGGCGTTGGCCTCACCTTTGGGTTTGGGTTTTTCCCTCTTTAAAACCTCAGTGCCAGCCACGATCCTGCTGCTTTTCTGGAAGGAAGATCCTGCTTCCTTTCCTAGAAATCTGCTCAGCTGACTCTAAATTCCCTTCCCCATCTCTTGCTCCCCTGTGCTTGGCAGAGCTGGCAGGGACTGAAGGATTTGGGGTGGTTTTGGCTGTTACCAGGCGCTGCTCCCACTGGGAGCCTGGGGAGTGTGTCTGGATGTCCCTCCTGTGGCTCTGCAGGAGGCAAGGGACAGGTGGGACAGCAAAGGGGACACTCACCAGGAAGCACAACAAGAGGAGGAGGATGAAGCCCAGCAGGGTGAAAAGGCAGATGAGGATGATGGCCCAGAACTGAAGCTCTGCAAAGGGAGAAAAAAAAAGGGCACGTCAGGTTTAGAGACTCTTCCACGTGGGACTATGCGAGGGAGCTCTCGCCCTGGCAAAGTTCAGAAGTGCTGAACGCTCTGCAGGTCAGGGCAGGTTACAGAAATCTGCGAAAATTGGCTGAGGGTCCAGGGATCCACAACCTTAAATGCCACTGCAGGGAGCAGCAGAGCCCCCAGCTGATTCCAGGGATGTTCAGAGTGACAAAGTTCTGGGATGTTCAGAGTGACAAAGTTCTGTCCTAGCTGCTTCTGGACTCTTTTGAGGACAGGGACAGGGCTCAGGCAGTCAGCAAAAGCTGTAGTTGTTTTACCAGAGTGTTTGAGGTGCATGGAAAAGCAACAGTTCAGGGTATTTTTTTTTCTGTCTCCTGTTCGTTGTCAGTTCTGGGGTTGTAGCTGCGCTAGACCGTATCTGGTCTGGTCTTTTCTAAGAAATACTGCAGTTATCAAAATTTATTGGTGCCAGAGTTTTCAAACAGCTTCCCAAATTGCACTGCTTTTGCCTGTCCCTCAATTCCATTTCCCTCAGGCTGGTGGCAGCTGCTTTTTGCTACCAAGACCCCTGAATTTTTGGGCTTTTCCATGGGTTTAGTCCCATTCCAAGATATCTGATGCTAATTTATTACAGCTCAATTATTTATTAGAGCTCAGTTATTTATTAGAGCTCAAGCATTCAGTGGCTGTGGGGTCAATCCTTCCCAAAAAAGCACCTACCAGATCTTTTGGACTCGGGTTCATCTGTCTTGAGTGGAGAGTAACCTGGAAATGAGGAGTGGGACAGATGAGGAATGGAACTCTGGAGCTGATTAAAACAAAAATAAGAAGAATTCTCCAAATTCTCTCACCTTCCACTGCCAGACTCTGCTCCTCCAGCTCGTAGCTGGGGCCCAGCCTGGTGAAGCCCTGGGTCAGGAGTTTCAGCTCCTCAAACACCTCCTGCTCTTGTAAAGTCCCTGCGAGGGGATCCAGGGTGAACTTGCAGATTGAGGCAACCTCTGTGTGTGCTTTGCCACGGACAGGCCTGGAGGGTGACAGGCAGAGAGGAAAGAGAATGAAGCGGAGCTGAGTAGAGCAGGGAGAGGGGTTTGGAGCCTCGGGTTTGCAGATGTCCCAGCGATGTTTTGTTGGGGTGGGATCACTTTTAGCAGCTTGTTCTGGGTGAGACAGGAACTCCTGCAGCCTTGTGAAATCCATCCACTGATTTAATCCCCAGCAAGGCATTTTTAAGAGGTAAATCAGCTCTATTTCTAAGACGAAATCAACTCTATTTCTAAGAGTTAAATCCGCTCTGCTGCTTTGTTCCTCCAAAGAGCAGTTGCAGGAGCCTCACACGGGCAGATTTTGTCCTCAGGCTGGTCAGTTCTGCTGATGGTTTTCCTGCTGTTTGTCGGTGGAATTTGAGCTTATTTGAACACGTTAAATGAGAGAATGAACGTGTTTGCTTTACCCTGGGATTGTTAATGCGTGAAAACAGCTCTGCAAGCACTGAAACAAAACCAGCTTTGTTTGGACAGAAACCTTTTGTGGTAAAGGCAAAACTGACTGAGGGTGAATGAAGTGACTCCCATGTGTCACTGGGGGCACAGAGGGAGGTGTGGACACCCTGAATGTCTTCCTGAGCTGCTCTTTCGGGACTTGAAAAAAGCACTGGACGTACCCAAAGCTCTCCACAGTGCAGCCAACAAACTGGTCCTTCAGGTGGCTGCTCCTGAATACCTCGAGCTGATGGGGAGAAACAAAACAGTTGAGGAAAGCTGAGTTAAATTAACCCATCCTTTGGACAGGGAGCTCAAACTGTTGCTGTTCATTTCACCTCTTTCTCAATCTTCTCTTTGTTCTCTCGGTACATCCGGGAGCCGGAGTCCTGCAGTTCTGGCGAGTAGGGAAGGTTGGAGATTCGGAAACTTAATCCGAAGTTTTCTTTGCCAGACTCAAGGGGTGTCTTGTGAGTTGCTGCCTCAACCGAGAGTTCCAAGGCTGGAATTGGAGAGGAAAATTAAATTCTAGCAGAGAGAAATGGAGGCTTTCCTAGCCATTAGCACTGAGCTGCAGCCTTTTAGCTTGAGGTCTTAGATTGGGAGAACTTGAGTTGCACTGGGGTCTGTCAGGAAATTCCCAGTGTACCAGGCCATTCATTTCTTTCGGATGCTGCACACTGGGAAAAAAAGCTGAAAGTCTGTTTAGCTCTAGATGGTTGAAGTTGTGGCGAGCAGTTCCCACTTCATTTTCTGATTATTTGATATTGAATAACACCTGATTTTGAATAACAATTCAATTTTGAGTAACACCTTAATATTGAATAACATCTTAACACTGAATAACCCCTTAAGCCACCGCGGACTAAAGGACTGAATGTCTGAATGGCCCAACTCAGAGTCCAGTGATTCAACTTAATAACAGATTTATTTCTGCTCTGACAGAGCAGAATTTGGGAAATTCTGAGTGTGCCATGGCAGAGTGAGTTCTCTGGGCAGGGATTTGATCCACGTACTGTCCACTGAGAATTCCTGCAGTCGGTAGCTGCTCCCCAGCCACAGCCCGGTGGTGTTGGAGGTCCTGTCCTGGAAAGTCCTTTCAACCACGGCCCTGTTGATGTTGGGGTCGGGCTGGAAGAAGCACTGGCAGTCGACCACTATGGATCCAGGCCTGTGGGCAGAGGGACAGAGGTTTGGAGATAAATAGGATGGGCAGGAAGCTCCGTGGGGGATGGAGTTCCTGAAGGGCTCCTGCTGTTCTGAGGGTTAAAGTAACGTGGTGGAATAATGGTGGAATGGGCTGGTTGGGGCTTTTCCTTTGGATAAGGACAGGAATTAAAATCCCACCTCTTCTCTGGACAAATTTAGGTTGTATTGCATGAATGCAAGGAAAGAGCAGCACTTTCAGGTTTTTTAAAGCTTTTGCCCTGTGGGTGGGTCCCTTGTCCAAGCTTCATTCCACCCTGAGCAGGACACTGCAGCTCACTTGTAAAATCTAGTGGAGTTCAAGTTGAGAGGAGTGCAGGGGTCACAGGATCGCCAGATCCCAGTAAAAGGATGGAATCAGTAATTCCTGGGATACTCTGAGACCTGAGAGAGCCTTACAGAAACCCTGACTGAGAAACCCTAGTCCAAAAAAAAATTCAAACTGACAAATTCTGGGAAGCCTGGAAATGCCTCCTTAGGGCATCAGTTTCCAACAGGAGAACGGAGGGGAGGAATTCCAAAGGGACCAGTGGCACTTGGCCACGAGGAAACGGTGCCAGGGTGTCGCAATCTTTAAACAAAATCAGATTTTATCCCAAACCTCAGCCCAGTGATGTTGCAGGTCAGGAACTGGTCCCGCAGGTTGCTCTGACGGTACAAGTCATTCATCTGAAATTAAAATATCACAATTAATATTAATGAGCCTGGGCACTGTGGGGGATGCTTTAGGAGGGACTCGAGCTCTGGAGAAACACCAGTTATTTTTTGCTGGTTGAATTTCATGGCAGTTGGGTTTTGCTTTGGAAGAGGCACCTTCTGGTGGTGGGGTCTGACTTCCAGCCTGGCAAACATTCCTGCTTTATCCGAGCAGGATGCCGGTGTGGGAGAGCAGTGCCCTGAGTGACAGCCCAACCTCACAGACCCACAGCTCAAAGAGAGCAAAACCCACCCAGTCAGGGCCTTATCAGGTAGATAAGTTGGATTGGTGCTGAAGAGAAAATATTAGATTCTAGGAGTGAACCATGGATGTGCTGACCAGGGATTTGCCAGTGGGGATTGGCCTTGGACGCACTTCTGGAGGTGGGAGTGAAATGCTGAGGGTGTGTTCATTTAGCAGATCAGCTCTGGCATTTTGCAGTCCGTGTCTTTGGCTGGAGAGAATTTCTTAAGACCACGTGGAATCATGGAATGATTGGTTTGGAAAGGACCTTAAAGATCCTCCAGTCCCAGCCTCCTGCCATGGGCAGGGATGATACCCACCAGGTACAACTTAACAAAACCAAAAGTGAATCAAAGGCCAATCTCATCTCTCAGATTCCTGAAATTTTTGTTCCCAAATGTTGATTTTTAAATTATTTTTTAAAATTCAGACATAAGTCTTTGGCAGTTGCTTCAAAACCTGACCATATTCTCAAATACCTCCTTACCTTGTTGGTGATGCTTTCCACTGCTGCTCTGTATTCTGGAGACTGGGAGTCAGGGTTGGTGAGGTTTTCATTGACTATTCTAAAGCTCAGTCTGTAGCCTAATTTGGCTGCCACTTCAGTTAAGACAGGCTTTCTGGTGGCAGCTGTGTCTGTGAGAGGGAAACCTAAATAAAAAGGGTAGAGTGAATTTATTCTTAGATCTGTCCATATCATAAAAGCAATATAGGTACATCCCTGCTTAGATCATATAACGTAACACTGAAATTCTCCAGGAATTTGTGTGATTTAAGGGGTGGAAATGCTGCCAGCATGGCAATATCCTGTTGGATTGGTTTGGTCGTTGTGCCAAACCTTAGAGAAAACCAACAAACCAAAGGGTTCCTCAGTGCTCAGGCCCCAGTGATGAGGAATGATCTCCAGGAGATCCCAAAATCCTGTTATCCCAATGGATGCTTACCATCGACATACAGGCTGTTCCTGTCCAGGCTGTAGTGGCCCAGTTTGGTGACGTTGTTGGTCATGGTGCTCAGCTCCTGGTAAAGCTTTGCTCTGTCAAACCTGGCCAGGCTGGCATTGTCCTTGTAGCTGCACACAGCGTCCACTTTTGTGTCATCCTTGCTCTTTCCAGACCTAGGGAAAAATGTCAGACACATTCTTTAGGACACTGCTCTGCTGGAGGAACTCCCTGTGGGGTTTTCAGGACAGACACCAAACCCTCAGTGCCAATGGGCTCCTGCATCCTTCACCGGGCTCTCCAGAACTGAGGTGATGACATTTAGATACCAAAATTATTTTACCAGCTAAAAAAAATCCTGGCTGGACAGGGAGGTGTCACTGGCTGCTGTTTTCTGGCCTCAGGACAACCATGAATTGAAGGTGTGTGAGAGTGGATAAAGAAATGGTTCACTGCAGTTTCAGGAGCATTTCAGGTGTTTTATATTTAGGTATTTTGGTATCTCAGACACTCTTAGTTTAGTATTCTTTCAGATACTTTCAGTGTCTGCAGGGAGGGCTCAGAGTATGGACCAGGGTCTGCTCCCTGGTGATGAGGAATAGGACAAGAGGAACAGGCAGGAACTGATGCCCAGGAAGTTCATGAGCACGAGGAAGAACTTCTTCCCTGTGCAGTGACCAAACACTGGAACAGATTGTCCAGAGAAGTTGTGGAATCTCCTCACTGGAGATATTCCAGAGCAGTCTGGACACAATCCATGTGCTCTGGGATGACCCTGCTGAAGCAAGGAGGTGGGACCAGGTGACCCACTGAGGTCCCTTCCAACCTGACCTACCTGGGCATTCTGGAATTCTGTGTCTTACCTAAATCTCATGGCTTTACATCCTGTGTAGGCAGAGCTTATGCTGCTCCTTTTGAAAAGAGGGTCAAGCTGTCAAAGAAAAAGGACAATTGAGAGCTGGGAATTATGTCTTGAGTTTAAAGCAGGCGGATTTAGGTCACCACCATGACCCAAAAGGGGCACAAGCAGAGCCAGACTCACATAGTGGTTCATAACTTTCACTGTGGATTTGAATTTGCGGGAATTTGGGGGATCCATATCCGCAGTGTAGCGGAGGTTGGTCAAGGTGAAGTTAAGTGTGAAATTCCTGGATGTTGGTCTTGGTGCAGCTGTGGTGCTCCGAGCTGTAATCAAAGGGGAGAAGGATTAGGACTTTCCTGCAAAAAAGCTGTTTTCACTTTCAAAACCTTCCTAATCCCAGCACACCTCAAAGCTACTCTGAATAATCTCTTCCCCTCTGAATTTCTGAGGGGAGCGCTTCTTTGAGAGCTTCCCCTGAAATGAATTTGGCAAAATGAACTTGGCAAAATGAATTTGGCAAAATACTTACGGGATCTCTCAAGGGGTTCGTTGTAACCTGGAAAGGAAATGCAAGAGAAAGAGTTATGTCAGGGATCCATCCACTTGGGAGTGGAGAGGGGGTGATTAAAAGGATGACTTGGGAATGAATCATCAGAACCAGGCCCCAAGGGTGTGAATGTATTAAACAAACAAAGCTTAGGCAGAACAAGGTGCTTTGGAAGAGCAGGGCTACAATGAGAAAATGTGTGTGCCAATGTTTAGTTAAACACTGTGGGGCAGAAATCAGGTGAAATGTTCACAGGCAGGTGAATGATTGAGGTCAAGACTAAAATTAAGTCACTCTTCGATGTAATATATAAATTAAAATCTTCAAAAATGTTGATGTGAAAAGATTTTAAATCTTACACTTCATCTTACACAGATAAATTATGCAGGAAACTTCAGACCTTCTCCTCAAGGTCACGTTTTTAACACTGAGGTGATCCCTGAGAGCCAGCGTGGTCCCAAACTGCTCCAGTGCCCAGAGGAATGGGAAAATCAAACACTCACCATTGACATAGAGGCTCTTGTTGTCCAGGCTATAGATTCCCAACTTGGTGATGCCACTTGTCATTCTCCTCAGCTCTTGGTAAACCTCAGATGGGATAAACTCGGGCACCTGGGAGCCCTTTCCATAGCTGCAGATGGTGTCCACTCCTGTGCTATCCCTGTTCTTCCCAGGCCTGAGGAATTGAATATCATGGAGCTTCTGTTAGTTATTTAAAAAATCTGTTGGTTTTTTTTTTTCTGATGTGATTAAAAAACCCTCCAAATAAATCTGCCCACAGTTCTCAGATGAGCTGTAGAAATCACCGAGATACGGCCTTACAAAGGAAAAGGCCTTGTAAGATAAAGACCATACAAAAGGGCGTAGAAGCTTTATTATAATGAAAGCAACTACTTCAAAAAGGAGAACAATTATTAAACTGTCAGTCAAATGTAAGGAAATCCATTTGCTGCAGTTCCAAGTGAATGAGGTTATTGCTCACCTGAATCCCGTCACTTTGCAGCCAGAGAAATGGGGGCCAATGCTGCTCTTCTGAAGCAGGGGGTCAATCTGGCAAGGAAAAGTCTTTGTGACTATGGGAACCCCAAAATCCTGGGGGATTTCAGTGAAAAACAACGGGACTTTGGCTTACGTAGTGTTTCATTATTTTCTCAGTGGACTGGAATTTACGGGAATTTGGTGTCTGCAGGTCTGTGGTGAACATGAGGTTGGTTATGGTGAAGTTCAGGGTGAAGTGCTCCATGATTGCTTCTGGGCTTTGTGTGGTGGCTGATTTTACTGCTGCAAGAGAGAACAAAAATTACAGGGAAAAATAAGAACAGGATCTTCATAAAACACTGCTAGTTTTGGGTTTCTTAGAGAAAAATCCAATGTGAACATGATCCCACCCTTCAGACATTTTGCAATGTTACAAACATTGCCAAATCAGCAGGAGACAAAATCAATTCATGCCTTTAAGTAGCTTTAACCTGTATCTGGGTTTAAATATACTTACAGGATGCACTATGAGGCTCATTGTAATCTGAAAAACAAATGGAAAATTATTAGGAAAATATTCCAATAAATTCTCAGCAGGACTAAATACAGGGGGTTTTATTACAAGATTGTGGTTACTGAATTCAGGACTTTTAACTTGGTGACTGACAGGGTTTTGCCCTCTAATTTTTGTTCTCTGATTTGAGAGGTGAATTAAATCTTCTTCATTCTCATTTTAAGTTAGTCTGTGTCAACACTGAAGGTTGGACTTGATCTCAGAGGTCTTCTCCAACCATAATGGTTCCATGATTCCAACAGAGAATCTCAGAATGGTTTGAGATGGAAAGGACCTTAAGTTGGATCTCGTTCCAACCCCTCTGCCCTGGACAGGGACAACTTCCACTAGACCAGGATGCTCAGAGCTCAATCCCACATGGCCTTAAACTCTTCCAGGGATGGAGAATCCACAATTTCATTAGTGATGATGCCTTAAGGAGGTCTCATTACCATTGACGTAGAGGCTCTGGCTGTTGAGGCTGTAATGTCCCAGCTTAGTGATGCCATTGGTCATTTTGCTCAGCTCACGGTAAACGGTTGTTCTGTTGAATTTGGGATCTGAAGGCTCATTCCTACAGCTGCACATGGCATCTACTGCTGTGTCATCCCTGTTCTTTGTGGACCTAGGAAACGAGGCATTGGTTTAGTCATTATTGAGAAATCCATCTTAACTTCTAGTATACAGTCAAAGGCAGAGGTCGGAAAAACCCCTCAGACATTGCTACCATGTAAGAAAATACTCAGAGATGAGTTAAATGCTGAGAAACGAGAATTTTAAGAAGCAGGGAACTGGGACTTTTCCCAGACATGGCTCTTACCTGAATGCCATTACTTTGCAGCCGATGTAAGCTTGGCCAATGCTGCTCCTTTGGAGTAAAGGATCAACCTGGAAATGGAATAACAACGTGGGAGTAAGCAAAATGTCCTGGTGAAGGTAAGAGATGAGAGACACTGGCAGAACTGTGCTCCAGCAGGGCATTGTTTTCCCAGACTTACATAGTGGTACATGACTTTTTCTGTTGACTTGAATCTCCTGGAATTGGGTTTCTCCAGATCTGCAGTGAACTGGAGGTTGGTTATTGTGAAGTTCAGGGTGAAGTTCTTTACTGCTGGTGCCAGAGGATGGGTGCTTTGATCAGCAGCTGTAATGAGAAAGGAAAGTTATTGCTTGAAAATACCATTTTATCTTCAACATCCCAAGAGGAAACACGCTAAGTAAAATTCCCAGATATTTTAGGTGGCTTCAAGGCTATATAAGCTGTGGTTCCCTAACAGGCTCACAAATGCTCTTAATGCTATTTTATAGACCAGCAGTGCTCTTGCTTGATTAATCCAACTTGCTGTTTTGGCTGCTGCTAATTAGCAAAATCTTCCTCCTCCTCAATTTCTCTTTAAAGGTACTTACATAGTTCAGGATGCACTTCATTATGACCTGTGCGGGAAGAAAAGGGACAGGATTTGAGAAAGTGCCTTACAGCTGGGAAGGTTTGGCACACACTGGAATACAGAACGTGTCTGAGAGCTCCTGTGTAAACATTTCCTAGGAAATACTGATTTGGTGACTGTCCAGGCATAAATGCACATTCATCCTGCTGGATGTTGTTGGCAAAGTGCTGCTTTTCTTAGCAGTGCACAGAATTCTCCCTTTCCTAGGGATGTTTAGGAGGAATTTACCCATTCCCTGAATCCAGTTTGGAATCACAGAATGGTTTGGGGCGGAAAGAAACTTAAAGATCATCAAGTTCCAACCACCCTGCCATGGCCACGGAACCATTTAACTTCTACATGGAAAATTTAGGTATGATTTTGTCAAGTGGTGATAAGTTCTAGTATTGTTCCTTGACCTTGAGAGGTCAATCCCTATATTTTCTAAAACGTTCATAGATAGAATACTTCAAATTAGTGTAACAGACAAAGTATACTTCAGAAGGTTAATTTTACTATATTAAAAAAATACATAGAAGGAGGTAAAATTATAAAAGTATGTAGAGTGAAGGAGGCCCTGTAAACCCAAGAAAAGGAATGAGAGATGCAGTTGAGTCAAAGAACAAAAAATACTAGAAAAAAATGAATTACTTAGTGAATGAACATGACAAGATAAGAAATCACTTAAGTATAGAAAATTAAGTATATGAAAATTAGAGAAATCAAAAAAAATTGTCACCGTTGACATAGAGGCTGTCCTTGTCCAGGCTGTAGGGGCCCAGCTGGGTGATGCCTCTGGTCTTGTTGCTCACTTCGTGGTACAGCCCCACCCTGTCCAAAGGCGCAGCCGAGGGCTCCTTGCTGTAGGTGCACACGGCGTCCACCCGGGTCTCGTCCCTGTGACTGCCTGGCCTGCAAAACACAGCAACCACCATGAGCATTCTCCTCTGCACATTCTCCCCTTGGGGCAGGGTGTGCAGGCTTCTGTGGCCAGCCCTTGACTGGGAAATCAATCTCTGCCATCCCAAAATGTGTGGTTTTGGTGGCCAGTCACTGCTCTCCACCTCCAGTGAAGCCCTGCGCCTTTTCAGGAAGGTGAAACCAGGCAGGACAAAAACTCATCCAGGGCTTAGGCCTTCAGCCCACTGAGATGAGTGGGCAGGGAGCAAGGGGAGGCTCTGAGGCAGGAAGGCATCAGAGGCAACATCCTGCCTCCGTAGGAAAGGTTCCAACCGAAAATGAGTGTGACAGGACAGCTCATTTCAGTGGACCTCCAAAGGGAGATTCAGTAGTGGGCCATACCTGAAGTCTGTTGTTTCACATCCTTGGAAAGTGGGGCTGAGGCTGCTTTTCTTCAGCAGGCGGTCAAGCTGCCAAAGGGGAGATGTTTCCCAGTTAAGCCATGACCTCCAAGCTGATGAGCCCAAAGAGTGCAAGGATACGGCTCAGTGCTGGTCCACTTACCAGAGTGTTCATAACCCTTTGTGTAGCTCTGAACTTGGCCGAGTCAGGATTCTGCAGGTCAGAAGTGTAGGGGAGGTTGGTGATGGTGAAGTTGACGGTGAAACGCTCGAGGGCGGCAGCTGTCGTTGTTGGATGGGTGGGAGCTGGAAGAAGCAGAAATCAATAATGGAAAGGGGCAAGAGCCAGGGTGTCAGGGCTCTGGATGGAAAACCACTGAGGTCTCCGTGCCAGCCCTGGTGTCCGTGGGGAATGTTGCCACAATCCCCATGTTTCCCCCACGATGTCGAGGCTACAGCCTTCAGTGCCCAGGGGAAGACCCCAATGAGGCCTTTGCAGCTTCCTGATGCCATCCTGCCCCTGCAAGGTACTCACTGGTCAGCACTAGCTGTTCGTTGTATCCTGGGAAAAGAGAGAGACAGAGGGTCAGGAGCTGGAGCTGGGCAAGGGGCAGCTCTGGGGGAGGGCTGGTGTGGGAGAGCAGAGGAGGCCGAGGGAGGAGCTGCGGTCACCGTTGACGTAGAGGCTGTCCTTGTCCAGGCTGTAGGGGCCCAGCTGGGTGATGCCTCTGGTCTTGTTGCTCACTTCGTGGTACAGCCCCACCCTGTCCAAAGGCGCAGCCGAGGGCTCCTTGCTGTAGGTGCACACGGCGTCCACCCGGGTCTCGTCCCTGTGACTGCCTGGCCTACAAAAGACAGGGACCGCCGTGAGCACTCTCCTCTGCACATTGCGTCCCCTCAGGGCTTGATCCTGGGGCTGCCATAGCCATCACTGCATGGGAATGCAAGCTCCACTTTCCCAAAATGTGTGTGGTTGTTGTCCGGCCACTGCTGACCACCTTCACTTACACCATGGGTTTGTTCAGGAGGAAGAGGTCCTGAAATGACTTTAGCGTCATTGAGGGGCTGGGCTGTCAGCCCCCAGAGATGAGGGTGGAGGAAGTGAGTGGGATTTCTAAGAGAAAAGTTTCAGGGAGAACTCTATGGGGCAGAAGGCCATTACTGCGAACGACCTCTCCATAGAAGAGGAGAACACACAAGTCACTGGTCTCCTTATGTAAGAGAAGGTATTGCGAAGAGATGCTGGGTGCAAGTCCTACCTGAAGTCTGTTGTTTCACATGCTTGGAAAACAGGGCCAATGCTGCTTTTCTTCAACAGGCGGTCGAGCTGCCAAGGGAAAAGGTTTCACAATTAGGCCATGAGCATCTCCGCACTCCCTCCAAGCTGATGAGTACAACTGGGTCAAGAAAATGTCCCAGTGATTATCCACTTACCAGGGTGTTCATAACCCTTCGAGTAGCTCTGAACTTGGCCGAGTCAGGATTCTCCAGGTCAGAAGTGTAGGGGAGGTTGGTGATGGTGAAGTTGACGGGGAAACGCTCGAGGGTGGCAGCTGTCGTTGTTGGATGGATGGGAGCTGGAAGAAGCACAGATGGGGAGTGACAAGGGGCAAGAGCCTGGGTGTCAGGGCTCTGGATGGAAAACCACTGTGGTCTCTGTGCCAGCCCTGCTCTCCATGGGAAACTCTGTCAGGAGCCTGAGTTTTAATATGAGAATCTCAAGGCCTCTGCCTCTACTTCCCAGGCCCAAGACCCCACTGAAGAACTTGCTGCCTTCAGATCCCATCCCGCTCCTGCAAGGTACTCACT
>VZTD01001146.1:43748-70394 GCA_013397725.1 Rhagologus leucostigma | reverse complement strand
GGCTCGGTTTGCCCCCGCCGGCGGGGCGCGGGGAGGGACCGCGCCGGCCGGGGGGATCCCGGGAGCGGGCGCGGAAGGGACAAAAAGCGCCTTCCACCTGTTGGCTTCTGGCCCGGCGGCTTTTATGGGGGTGGCGGGCCGAGGAAGGGCCGGGGGGAGAGCCCGGGGCGGCCGCCGGCCCCGCTGCCCCGCGCCGGGGAGAAGCCCCGCGGGGGAGGGTGGAAAGCCGGGGTCTTTTGTCAGCCCTCCATCCCGCTGCCTCCGGAGCCAGGCAGATCGCCGCGGGGATGGGAGATGTTTTTTTCCCTCCTGGATGTCGGGAGATTAGATGAGATGTATTTACAGTTGCCGTTTATCAGCAAGTAAATATCGAGCTCGGCGTGAGAGCAGCAATGTGAAGCCTGCTTGTTTGCTCTCTTGCCGGAGGTTTTGTAGCTGTTATCCTACTGTTGGTGAGGTGATAATGTGCAAGAGCCAAAAAAATAAAAAAAAATAAAAAAAAAAATAGGCAAAGGGGAGAGAATCCCTGCTCCTCACACCCCAGCTTATCACAGTGTCGGTACTGGGTTTGGTTAAATTTGGAGGGATATTTTTTTTCCTTTTGGCATGAGGTACAGAAAGCCTCCTGAAATGCTAGGTGCGTCCTCACGAGGTCTTTTAAGTTTGTCGTGTGCCATCATTCAGGTTTCATTGATTCTAGTTGTTTTGTTAAAAAATAACGTACAAGAATCCGAGCTGCACCAATGTTCGTCATCCTAATGTCCTGACACAACCTATGCGAGGCAGGAGCTGGAAGAGGGGGAGAGAGTGAGGATATGTGCTTTCCCAGTCAAGGCTGAGAGGAGAGCATCATGTGTTGAAGAATATGAGCAGGAATGGGAGATGGGGGAGGGAGTCTAAATTGTCCTGAGACCCTATTCAATCCAGCAAGGAAGATGGAGGATCTCGCTGCTGCAAAAAAATGTACGGCAGAAATCTCAGCCAGCTTCTCTCTGACTTGTTACCTCCCTTCAAAAAATAAATAAATAAGCAGGAAAAGAATCAAAGCAAAACCCGGTGATTTGCTGTAACGTTTTCCATGATACCTTTATCCCACATGCCTTACAGTCAGTCCAGTGATGGAGGTATGTGAGAAGAAGGGAGAGGGACTCTGAGGTTTATCGTCACAGGAGGGGGAGAAGTATCAGATCATGTTTGAAAGGAGACTTGTCAGGCAATGAGGTAGGGAGGAAAAATGCCTGTTCTAGGCAGCTGGACCTGGGGAGAAGGAAGGAGGCGGCTCCGGCACCTACGGTTCTGAAGCTGGGTGGAAAATCTGTGGAGACGGGATGTAGACAAATGGGGGGAGCGGGAAGGAAAGATGTCTAAGGAAGACCTTGGACTGTCTCCTTGGAGGGCTTTAAAAAGAGGGGAAATTTTGAATCGGGGCACGAGCAAGGCTAAAGCACAGCTAAGCTGAGCGTGATGTAGCAGGACTTTTCAGTATGGAAGAACACAGAGGCTGAGTTTTCTGACTTGGCGGAGTTTGGGGCATTTGGTGAGGGAAAGAGATTTTTGTAGCCGGGGTGATTGTGACTTGTTGCAAGGATTGCAGCTGAGAGGATGAGGAGAGAGCATGTGGCTTGCCTTTCTCATAGACGGCTTCTCTGGTAGAGGGGCCTTCTGTTAAAATGTCTGTAAATTTCTGTTAATTTTGCTGGACTCTGACAACAGCAAGCAGAAAATCAACTGTCCCTTGTGAAAGTGAGTGTGGGGATGAAATAAAGCTTTATCACTTTATCCATGTTTCCATGCACCCAGCGCCTCCACACGCATGGAAGCAGCAAGTTTGTGCAAACACACCTGCTTGTGTCGCACATCCTTCCTCTTGAGGGGCAACGTGCTCGTGTTGTGAGCGTGGTTCCTGCACGGACAAGGCCCACCTCTTGTGTTTTCCTCAGTTTACAGAATAGCTTATTCCATCAGCCTGGTAGCAGTAGTATTTGACAGCCGACTTTGTGTTAGCACAAACTGCATGTGAGGTGGCTGAGACTTAAAACCAGTATGTGACGTGTTTTAGCTTTTCCATTCATGGCAGCATTCCCATGATGGAGCAGGGACATACCACAGGCATCTCACATGCACAAATGAATTGTTACACGCATGCACATGCCGAGGACAGATCTCAGGTCAAATGTACTCCAAGTCACTCTCTTTGAGAAGAAGCTGAAGCAGCACCAGCTCGTTGCAGGCAGAGCTCGCACGCTGCTCCCACACACGCAGATCACACGCGTGCACACTCCACGTTTCCTCTCCAGGATCACCTGTTTGAATTCCAGCTGGGCTGGCAGCACAGGGAAGTTTTGCGCTCTCCTGGATGGGGATTTGATGGCCTTTCTGTTCCAGCTTGGCGCTGGACGGGCTTGAGCCACAAAAGCTTAACAACAGGGAACACTAATGAGCCCCTGCTTGGCATGCTGAGAAGAAAGGCCAAGGGCTGAGTGGGCATAAAAACAGTGGCATGGAGCCCCTTGGCCAGAGTCTGAGCCTCGGCATGAAGGCTGGGGAGGGAGCAGAGCCTCTGGAGTCGGGAACAAGACGGCAGCGCTGCAGCAAAGGCGCGAGAGGAGACCATGTTGGGGGGAGGAGAGCAGGCTGCTGTTTCCACATCATCTGAAAACTCAACCTGCTGTCAGGACAGAAGGAAGGCTTGTGCATATTTTATGTCACTTTTCTCCGTCTAGGACAAGCTGCTGATCTGATCAGCTATGCACTTTAAAATCCTTGACGCGCCAATCAGCAAGTATGACTCGAGGCCAGTAACCAGCCTTGGCCTCCTGCCTCCGCTCCTTTGTGGACATCCCATGCCGCCTTTCCCCGGAGAACGTGTGCACAATTAAACCCTGCACGGCGTTCCTCAACTACGGCATGGGATGTGACGAGCTGCATGGAGACGGGGACAGAAAATGGCAACGTCTCAGGGCTGGGGGGGGTGGAGGCGGGGAGGGGAGTTGGCCATTTCTTATGCTGTTTGCTGATGTCTAGAAGGAGACTAAATGGGTAAATTGGTTTTCCTTTGAACTGGTGGTGTGCTGTTCCAGTCAGCTGCTCTTGCTTCAGAGGTCTTTAGTGGCAGCTCAGGAGTTGGTGGGGCTGGCAGTAAACAAAATGTATCTCACTCCTTCAGCCTGAATTTTGCTGGGGGCTGTCAGACAAGAGGACTTTTCCTGAGCAGTTGGTTATTCAGTGCTGCTTCTGCATGGCAGAGCCACTTGAGCCACCGACATTGCTCCTGCCCGCTGGAGATGGGAGCACCACCAGTGCTCTCTGCCCTACCCCTAAGGGTGCAGGCAGCCCAGGCACAGCAGTTTTGACAACAGTCTCTCACACACAAACATGTAACTCCTGTGTCCCATAAGCCAACTCACTGCCCTAAACACCATTTTGGGACACGTGGGGAAGCAAATATTTTTGCTATGTGATACAGAGTTATGATCCTAACTGAGTTAACGCTGGCCCTGCTTTATCCTTCACTTGTCCCGCGTGAGAAATGGCCATCAGACAAAGAGGTCTCACAGAACTTGAGATCCTGGCGCTGGTCTGATGGGCAGCCTTAGGCAAATTGCCTTAAAGCTTGCGTGGAGCTTCCTGCTGCGGTCTGTGAGATGGGGCAATGCTTGCCCACCTCCCGGGGAGGAGCAGCACCCCAAGGGTTGTGCGTGCCTGTGCAGACAGCACGGCGGGCTCGCACACCAGCCCACGGACAGAGCGTGTGGTTTTGCACCGAGCGTGACTCATGCGACGATAAATTTTGCTCGAAGTGTGCGCACACTCGGCGCTCTGTTGGACAGTGAATTCTGTTTTGTCCTTCCAGCAGAAAACAGCACAACTTGCCAGTGACATGGACTGGACATGTATTCCCATAACAACAATATCATAAACATATGGTAAACCTGGTGTAACAACTGCTCTCCGTGTCTCCACGCAGAACAAGGAGCCGGTTAACAAAAACTTGAGGCTGTCTGAGGCTGTATCTCCCCAGACTGTGATCTCATCAGCTTTCCCAAGCTAACCTCAACCTGGTCGCTGCTTGGATTGTAAACTTGGGATGGGTGGGGGGTGAAAGCAGTTAGCAGGAATGGCTATTTGTGATTCAGTTCGCTTCCCTGTGACTCAGAACTGAACTATCCCTCGGTAGGGTATTTGGGGATAGTACTCTTCAGATGTCGAACACCAGTCTAGTTCTAAGAAGTTCTGCGGTACCCGGGCTTGCTTGCAGCTGGGTTTTTCTCAGCATCTTTTGTGAAAACAAAACCCTAAAAAACTACTTCTGACTATTAAAGACGCCATGGTAATTTTTGCCGAAAGAAGAAGGGGGAGTGGTCTTAGCTCTGGGCACTTTGCCAGATTCGAGCTCAGGAAATTGCAGTCTATCTAGGTAAAACTCCCTATAGTTTAAATGAAAAAAAGTATTCATCTCTTACTGTCTTAAAGGGTAAGCACTGTGTTCTCTGGAGCCTTAAACAGACAGTACGTTCTGGCTGGAGAGGTGGTTACAGTTGCTTGCTGGGAGAAGAATTTTTAATGCAAAAACTGGGGCCTTTTTTGCATTTTTGGGATGCTTCTAATTGCAAAATGCCGTATACATTTTCGGTTATTGCGAAGCTTGAATGAATATGTGGCTCAACATACAAATGCAAGGAAATATGCTGGTGTGGTGTTTGCACAGGGAGCAGGCGCAGCCAGCAAATACACATCTTTTCTGTGGCAGAAAAATAAGGACCAGTTTTTTAGTCTTGCGCGTGTGCATCTGGGGGCTGGATTTTGTATGTTTAGCAGCAATTGCTTTTGTAAGCTGCTGCTGAGGCACGTAACTGGCTGTGTGCAGTTGCAGTAACGGAATGTGAAAATGCAACTACACACAGACCTGTAATCTCGCATGCAAAATAGTGCTGGTCTAGTTTTCCAGGTACCAGAAAATGGTCTGAGATTGTACTTGCTCTTCCATTTAACTGTGTTCACCTGCATTTTTCAGGTGACAGCTGTGTGTATGGAATGCTGAATGATTATCCTTTCTATTTTTGCTCCAAGAAGAAGGAAATTAAATCTTTGCTAGTGATCACGGCAGTGCATGTGTCATGATAAGTCCAGGATGAAGGTGGCTGGGGGGTTGCAATGCAAATTCCATAATGCTTTGAAATCCTGGGGAAATGCATGGGTGAAGAAGGAGAGCAGGGTGAGCTTCTGTTCCCCCTGCAGATGAGGAGTATTGAACTGCTGAGTTTGTCAGTGCTGTCAGGATCCGACCTTGCCTTCTGCCCAATCCAGTACTTTCAGGGCCCCCCAAAACAGAATGTGCATTTGGGCACAGGTGGATGCAGGGCTGAATATCAGTGCTGGGAAGGGTGTCCTTGGATATTCCAGCCCAGGACCCCCAAAGTGTGAAACAGGTCTCCTCCTCCTCACTCAGTGATGTGTCTCAGCCCTGCCCCAGTGAGGTTCAGGGAGCGGACGGGGGGCAGGGTGGGACACAGGAGAACAGCTCACTTTCTCTACGTTTCACTCTCCGGCTTCTCTGGTGACAGTGATAACAAAGGGCTGCTCAGCCTTAGGTGATATGGATCTCTCTCAGCCCACTAAACTTGAGTCCTGCAGGCTTCTCACTAGCCCTTGGGGCTTGGGTGTCACTGTACCCTCCCAGCCTGGGGTGGCCTGGGACAGTACCCCTGGGGACTGAAGGCTGAACTTTCTCCACGAGTTCTGGAAGCATGGATTTCTTCTTACTGAAACCTGTGATTTTACTTTGAGGTTATTTCTTGCCATCCTGGGTCCTTGGCTGCAATCACTTCCATTTTGCATGCTGCTCTTTGTAATTGAATCTATCGATGTATATTTAATCCGCTTGGCACCGTGGTTGGTAACTAGGCACTGCTTCCCAGCCTTCTGTCACTTGTTTTCACAATTACTGTCTGAAGTTGGGGTGGGTGCCTGTCGCTCAGCTCTTTGCCCAATTGCTAGACTGCCTGGGAAGACCTGTGCTTGACAGTCAGGTCCACAGCTGGTACAGCTCCTGTCCTTCCGTCTGGACGTCAGCCAGGTGTGTAGGACTTGGGTCATGGAAGCTAAGCCTGTTGGGTTTAATTCTTCTCTCTGCCACTGATTTGCTTTGTGTGATCACGGGCAAGTCCTTTAACCTCAGATGGCCTCAGCTGGGTTATCTACTTCAGAAAGGCGTTGTAATGCTTAATTATTGCCAGCTCTTCGGAAACCCCGGTGGGAAAAAAACTGCATTTTATTCAGAAATATCGCTGACCTCCCTGGCCTTTCTAAGCCACCTTGGTGGTGCTAGGAGGTATTATTCTTCCAGCCTCAATAATGTTTCTTCAATTTTTCATCTGTACATTCACCCACTCTCTCAGCTGCATGTAAAAATGCCAAGCTGTCTGAAGTCATGGAAATATTTTTATAAACTTGACAGCCATGGCAAACATTCCTCCTTGGCAATAAACAAACAAGGTACACAACCTGCCATTAACATCAATTTATAGCAGAGAGACCTTCGTCACTCATTGATGAGGGAATCCTAGACAATTCTTGTGCTAGCAAGCCATAAAGTAGTGTTGTCTGAGATTAAGAAAACGCTGGATCCTTTGGGTTCCTGTGTGCAGGGAGTAACTGGGAAGCTCTGTTTGCCCAAGTGCGTGCGGGGAGTTCAAGCCAGCACCAGGTCTTTGGTTTATTCAAGGCTCCTACAAACTATGTTTGGCTTGGGTGTACGTGTGCTTGGGGGCTTGGTGTTTGTTTGTAGGCACAAAAAACCTGTTGTCCATAGTGGCGGCTGAAACACAAAGGTGCTAGAAATTAAACTGGATAAATTTTAGACACCTAAAAAAAAAGCTGCAAACAAAAGACATCAGTGAGCGTTGCAGGAGCAGAGCCCCTGTCATGCGGCCTCCCATGCACCTCCCTTCCATTTTCCTTGCGGCTGCCTGTGGGCTGGTGGGGTTGGCAAGTACCTGAACCCACACTGCAGCATCTTCTCCCTGTGGGCAGTTCCCCACGTAAGCACTCAGACAGTGCTCGTTTTGGTGTGTTCTAGGTTAATTTACTCTGAATACGTCTAAACACAAATCTCCAGAGACGCTGGTGGTGCTGGCAAAAAAAAAGCAGGTACCCCTCTTTTTCTTACGTTACTTTGGGTTATCTCTTACTTTTCTAGCAGGCCCTCTTGCTAACATCTTTGAGTAGTGGATTCTCTGTGGTGTGCTCAGGAGAAGAAAGTCTAGACTGTTCTTCACCCGTGTCTTTGATGGAGGACTCAAAGTAGGGACCTAAGCTTCTTTCTACCACCTCACTCATTCACTGCCTCTCTGTCTCTGTGCTGCAGTTCCTCCCTTCTTCAAATGAGGATGACAAGTCTTCACTCTGCTTCCACAAAACCTTTGAAAACTAAGGAGAAAAACATGCAGGGCATTTGTCTTGCCTCTCCAGGAAATCATAAATCCCTCCCCTCTCCCCTCACCCCTCTCCTTTCTCCTTTCTACCTTTTTTCCTCTCTCCTCTCCTCTCTCCCCTTTTCCTCTCGTTTTAAGAGTTGTTATTATTATATTCTGTCCCTTTAGGTCTCCTCTACTTCCACTGCTCTTGCAATCTGTCTCTCTCTGCTGTTTCCATATCCCCTTCTATTTGCAGCTCTCTTCCTTCTGTTCATGTCATTTTCTTCTCTCACCCTGTATCTTCTACCCTCCCCCACTATTCATGTGCTGCACACTCCTATCGCTTCCCTCTAGTTTATCCTCCAAATTCCTCCCTTACGTCTGTGTCTCCACCACGGACCCCTTTTTGTTGTTGCCAGCTGCGTGTCCCTGGGGCCTGGCTGCCTGGAAGCTGCCAGAGGGGCGGGCTGGCCAGGCCTGAGGGAGAAGGACAGGGTGTAGACAGCCCCCTGCTGCAGCCGTGGCCGGCCAGGCGGGGTGGGGGTTGCCCTCTGAGGGAGCAAGGTGAGACTCCCTCCGTGTGTGTGCCGCTGGCTCTGGATGGAGCTGCCTCCAGTCTCGTTCTGAGCTGCAGCACGGTTGTCACTTTAATGTCTGAGTGCTTCGTTTCTGCCTGGAAGCTTGATGAAGTCTCTAGTCTCAAATGTTGTCTCCTGACGTCACCTTGCCTCCTTGGACATGACCTTGTGACTTACTCTGGTCTTGACCCATTGTCCTATTCCCGTTCGCCTGACTTCCCCCTGGCTCTAGACACTCTGTCCTGAAAACATGGATTGTGTTGTGCCTGGCTGTGTGTTGACATCTCTGGTTGTTGAGAGGATGACTGTCCCACTGTGTCACTTCCAGCTGAGTTCAGGGCCCTGTGCTCTGCTGGGGAAAGCCTTGATGGAGGAGGGAGAGGATGAGCACCAAAGGTCTGGGAAGCCCTGTGCATCTCGATGGAGAGTTGCATTGAGCTCACAAGCCAGTACCCAGCGGGTCAGGACAACTGTGCTGTGCTCCTGGGAGACCTGCGCTTAGTGTCGTGCTGTTGCAACAGGACGAGAACAACAGGGTCACTGCGGTAGGGAGAACCCCTCTCCCATCTGCCTGAGAGAGCCACCTGATCCCACGAGGAGGCTATCCCACTATCTGATGTGGGATAGAGTTTCCTCCAAGTCAGCCAGAGTGGTTGTGGTGTATTTAACCACCTCTCTTCAGGGACAGGGTTTTGGCTGCAAGGATCATGGTGGTTTTTTTATATCCCCTCATGGATTCTGTTTTCTTCCCACATAGGGGGCATATGGCACGGAGAAGTCCCTTTCTCAGGGAAGGGAGAGATGGCTGCATCTAGGCTGCAGACCTCTCTTGGGAGAGACGGCCTAATCGGGGCTCATGAGGTGTTCCTGACAGCAAGGCACAAAGAGGTCAAGCAGATGGCCATGTGCTGAAGTTCATCCAGTGTCCTGCAGGACAGGGCGTGGTGACGTTTTGGCCTCCAGTGGAGTTTTGCTCTGTTCCTGGGTAGCACCACATTTCCCCCTGCCAGGTGTCACTCAGTCCCAGGCTCATTAAAGTCATGAGCCTCAGTTCCCCTGACCAGACAGTTCCTGATTTCTCCCTTCTGTTTCTGCAGCACTCCGACTCTTCCACAGCGTGGTGATCTCCCTCATGCTCCATGCGAGGTGCTGTGCACCTTTTCCCATTTTTCCCACAGCCGTTTTTCTCCCTCTCCATACCTGTTTCACCTGTTTTACCTGCTTTTTCCCTCCTGCTCTGCCTCTGGGCTAGGTCTCTCTCCAGACTCTGTCTAAAACCCTCTGCCTCATTTGCCTTCCCATCTGGCTTCCTTGTCTCTCTGGTCATGCCGTGAGCTGTCAGAAGCCAGGGGAGGAGGACCATTGCAAGAGCAGGGCAGAGACTGGAGGGTGTCAGGGAGAGCAGAGCGGGAAGGCAGATTCCTAAACCAGGCTCCATCATTTGCCTGGTGTCTTTGGCCTCTCCCAGGTATGTGCTCTTAGCTACACGGCAGAAGTCCCCTTTTCCCAGAAGTGTGATTTTCCCATTGCTTCTACTTCACTACTGGCAAGCTCCTGAAAGGTTAATGAAGTCATTCACTGCAAAAGGAAAAAGCACATCTTCCCATGTTTTGCATAAATTAATCTTGGAGATTATGGAGCAGCCGGTGCACAGGGCACAGGATATGCAGCTATGTCCTTGAATCTTGTCACCCAAAATGCAGCTCTGGGAGTATCACGTAGGTGATACTGTCCACTCCAGTCCTTGATACCAGCTTAGGCTAAAATGTAGGTAAAAAGCTGTGGCCTCCTCAGTCATCTTTATTCATGTTTCATTGTGTGTAACAGGGACTGGGGAGGAGGTACCCAGGAATGCCCACAAGCCCTTCCTCCCATTGCGGTGGATCCTTGTTTCCCACAGATCCTCTTTAGAAAATGCCCTGTATCAGGTTTCATTCCCCCTGGATTTTTTTTTCTGCCTGAGAAGTATGCAGAAAATCATTCAATTGGTTTTGAACCACATGAGTGGGAGCAGGAACCAACCCCGGAAGATAAGTGTTCTGACCTTTACCGCACTCAGATAACTGAAAATAATAACAAATAAATACATCTTGTTTCTCAACCTCAGACTTAGGGATGTGTCCCTGCCGTATTCAACAAAAGCCTGAGCTCCTGAGAGGGCTGAGGTTACGAACCTGGTAGCTGCCTGCAGTAAGCAGCAGCCCCTTTGCTTTCCTTTTGTAAATGGAGCTGGAACCAGTCCAGATATTCAGGATGTGAGGGGACAGGGCCAACATCCCCACACTCCTGCCATCTTGCTGCTGGGACCCTGCGTGTTTTCCCATGGCTAGTGTGCTGGGAGAAAGAGAATTTGTTTATTTCTTGCCTGTACGTGTTTCTTTGCACATTTTGCCTCTTGTTTTCAAATATAGGGTTGACCATTTAGGGCCATGCAGGGCCGGCTGCCAACTAGACTTCTGCATGTATGCAGACCCTGAATAAGATTATGAGATTTGCTCGGGAAAAAAAGTGTTAAAACCTCCAAATCAGTGAGTGTTTGAAAAAAAAGGGAACCTGTCTAGAAGGAGGACATGCTGAACTGTGGCTTGCAGTGAGCTCCCCAGGTCTGGGTCTTAGGTCAGTGACTCAGACTTCCATCATCTCCGCAGATGCCCCTGGGGAGGTCCATCTGAGACAGCCTCTCTCTGCAGGCCGCTGGTGACAGTAAATATTTGTACACTGCATGCTGAAGTGCTGATATGGGGCTGAAGTCCCGTTGTGCAGTGTGCTGTCCAGACCCTGGAAAGAGACAGTCCCTGTCCTGAAGGACTTACTGCAATCCCAAATTAGAGCATTCTTGGTGCTTTCTGTAGTGGCTGTGACTTGATGTTCCTTCGGCAGGATGTTGCTTCCCTTCCCTCCTCTGTGACATGGGGAGATTGTTTGCTTGGTTTCTGCCATCCAAACCACCAGCAACTGAAGAGATGCCTGTATGCAGACGGTGGGGAGGATGTCGGGAGGTTTCTGGCACTCTGTCAGTGTAAAGCACCTTATTTATTAGAGTCTAATGCCCGTTTGGGATGTACTTCTGATCTAAAGCTCCTGAATTCCTTCCTTTTAACACTAAAGAAGCCATTCAGAGGCCCCCTGGGCCCAATGTGTGCTTCTGCTGAAGACTGCCCTGATCATATATCTACCACTGCCTTGCCCAGACTTCGGGTTCAGTGATTTTGTTTTCATTAGAAGATCTCCTCCAACTCACCTCTTCCTGCAGGGGTTCCAGCAGATACCCAAATAAATATGATATTCAGTGGGCTGTGCGCGTGTTTCCATACGCTGTTGCAGTGTATGGAAACGTGCATTTTCAGCATGCAACCTGATACGTGCCTGGATGTTTGCATTCGTGTTGTGTGGACGCTTGCATTCATGTCTGCCAGTGTATTTGGGCTGGAGGAGGTAGCAGCAAAGGCTCTGGCAGCTGGGAAGAAAGGAATGACAGGCTTGCTAGGGGAGGGAGGAGAGAGTTTGGTAGCTGAGATGAGGATTGGGTAACAACTGGAGGGGGAGATCAGATTTAGGATCCATGTTGCTCACTTAAGAAAACAGGAGAAGAAGCAGTACATTGTTTATTGGGGATTGTGTTATTCCTGTGCATTATTTATTAGTCTTCTGCTAATGGTACTGCATAAAGAAGTGGCACTTCTACAGAAATTTCACAGACAGCTGGAGGATCAGTTCCAGGAGGTATTGTAACCAGGTCAGGTTGGTGTAGGGAATCCTGCTGGGCTCAGTTTTGACAGGCTTTGGAAAAGAGAAGATTGTTCAGGAGGCATTTGGAGGGGAGAAGGGGGGGTGGTGTCTGTGACTCACCAGGGAACAATGATCACTGTGAGGATAAAGGGGCAGGCTGGAAGAAGACCTGGAGACAATGGTGAATTCCTGGGTTCAGCGGCTTCAGGATTCCAGCCTGAAGTACAAGAAAGCATGAGAAAATGAAGTGTTTAGGAGGAAGCTTTAGGAGTAATAAAGGCAGCTGGTGAGAGAAAGCCAGAAGTAAGGAGAAAGCAATGCTGCACCTTGAAGTGGGTCCTGTAAGGCTTGATTTTGAGGCAGGAGTTGGAAGAATGGATGTGCAGAAAGAGATAGCCTGTGCAGTGACTGTGACTGAACCCTTCCTGAGTTACCTGTAGTGTCTGTTAGCACAGACCTGCTGGTTTGCAGCCCCTGCAGATGCAACAGGCAAAGCAGAGGTGTCGAGGTACCCAGGGACAGGAGACCATGTAGGTTTGTGAAGTTTGGAGCACAGCCAGGATGGCTGCCCCCAGCCAGTTCTTGGATACTGGTCCTTCCTTTCATTTGCAAGATGTCCAGTCACTTGGAGAGGTGGGACTGGTATTCTGGTAGGTGGCGTTCTTCTTTCACTCAGCCATGAATCTGAAATCAGCCAATACTGGAGGAGGAAATCATGCCACTGGTGCAAACTAACTATGAGAAGCTAGCTCATAGTCCCCAAAATACCCAGACAAAATGTAAAGGTTTTATTTTTAAAGTTTGTTTTACCCCACCACGTTCAACCTTTGGGCGGGGAACACCCTCCTTACTGCTTGTGACTTGTTTTCGTGAGCCAAGAGCAGGTCTAAGTGGAAGTTGCCTTGGTGACACTTCAACCTGAGAATCTCAGTGCTGAGCTGGTGCAGAATTTTGGGGCTGGGGGGGAGGAGGAGAAACTGCAACATAAACACAGCTTCATGGGCTGTCCTTTATTTTTCTGACTGCAGTACGAAGCCTACTTTGTTAGATGCAGTCACACCATGAACATGGGGAGTCTTGTAGCACAGACAGTAGCTCCATTAGCCAGACAGCCCCTGCCCTCAGCCATTGCAGCTGAGCTACCATTACTGAGTGGTGTTGGGGTGCTATTTCTAATTTTAAGCAGGATTAATGCGAATCATTCAACAAGTACCTGCAACTGTTGGCGTGTTTAAGAGGTTTTTGGTTTAGGTTTTTTTTTTTTTTTTCAGTATTGTCTTAACACTGCACTGCACCCTACAGCAAACCTTATTGTGTGCAGCAGTCCTGGGGGTGTGAGTAGTGCTAAATGCACTGAGAACTGTAACAATAACTGCGGGAGAGTGGCCTGGAGATTTGGAATTAACCAGGCCATGATGGGACACGACTCTGTTAATCCACTGTGTCGATTAGACTAGAAGGTGACTTGGGCCAACCAACTGAAATGCCTTCAGAGAGTATTTCTCCACCTTGGGAGAATGTGTGATCATCTGAGACCTGGGACTTGAGTTCTGGCAGGGATTATCCATTGGGAAAGGACAGTCCATTTTGAAAGTGAAGTGCTGACGAGTCCAGGAATGATAAAATCACCCTCGGACTTTTTTTGTGTGTGTGTGAACTCCTAGAAGTCATCTATGTTGGTATAAATGAGATCATTTGGCCTAATTAGTTCCAAGCTTAATTAGCAGTAATTATCCCAACATGGGAGTAATACTCGAGTAGGAAGTACTGAGTCCTCGATTAGATAGATCTCTAATTGGTGTTACAATATTGTAATTAAAGCATGCTTGTACGCCTCTGCCTCTGCAAGTGATTTGTTTTATGTCTGATTAAGCAGGGAGTCCGGCAGCCTCAAGGAGGCCAGGACATCACCACTGATTGAAACAGTGTATTATTCTTTGTTATAGGAAAGAAATGATGAATCACATGTACTAGGAAACACTGTGGGCCAAATTAGTCCTTTGAGTAATTGCTTCTGGAGTTAGGGAAATTACAACAGGGGTAAATTTGGCCTCAAGTGTATAAGCTCTATCTGTGTATCACACAGTTAAACAAATACTCATTTGAATGTGCAGTCTGGCAATTACACCATTAGACAAATGCAAGTGAGTTAATCTGCATTTGCGATCACTGGATTGCAGGGGTGAGTTTGGCTGCTGGGTGATGGTTATTAGGTTGCACATTCTGCTCAGATTTAGTGGGAGGTGGTGCTGTACGTCCCAGGATGCAGCTGGCATCATTTCAGATGGCCACTGCTGGCTGCAGTGTCCTCTCCTTGTTGGGGTGAGACCTGGAAGATACTGCTAGGGCCACCGGGAGCACCTGGCAACTGGAGGAGACGGACAGATAAAGAGTCCTCTTTTCTTCCAGCATTGTTACCTTCAGTATGGCTGGTCTGATCCTCCCTAGCAGAAGACCCTTCAGAATATCAGGTAAACATGTTTTTTGAAGAAGTTTAAAATAAAGAGAGTGAAATGGGAACTTTCTGAAATTAGTCAGCATCAAAACACGAAAGCTTCCTATGTCTTTTTAAGAAACCACCTCCTTAGGAGTTGGCAAGTGTGCTGCTTTATTACTTATCTGTTCGCTACATGAGTGGGCGACTGTACTTCCTGATTTGGTTCTCCAACATAGAGAGATCATCAGCATAGGTCTGTAGAGGACAGTAACTCCTCGCCTACAGAAAGTAACAAATAGGAATGTATGTATCCTCTGGCTGTCACAAAGGATTTCGAAGCACAGTCAAGTCATATCCGAAGTAAAACGTCACCTTATTTCCATTTTACAGCTGCAGAAACTGAGGCACAGATCAGTTACTTCTCTTGCTGCAGCTCACGGAGCTGGTGTACATGGCAGCACCAGGAATGCAGTGCAGATCTCATCACCTTCTGCTTCACCCAGAAAAACATCTTTCTTTTCCAGGAGGGAGAGTCCTCCCAGAAAGAAGGAGATGACTTGAGCAAGGAAATAAAGTACACAGAATTCTGTTAAAGCAATATTAGGTATAAGAATTTAAACACCCCATACACAGGAATTCAAAGCAAGGTTTCCATAGCAGCGTTGCTTGGCCATATTGTATATACACTGTTTTGCATTGTGCTGGTGATGTCAAAGGCATATTCTAATATCTGTGTGTGCAATATGTCTGCATGAGAGTTGCTATGAAACTTAAGGGTGAATTACACCATGGAGGCATATTCTTGTGTGGTGTTGCGAGGAAATAACAGAACTAGGTTTTGCTAGGATTTTTCTCCAGAGATAATTTTTCTTAGAAAATTGCTGATTTGCCAGAATTGTTGCTATTTTCAGGAAAAGTTGACTCCAGTTTTGTGTTTCATCTTGGAAAAAAAATGGAGAAAAATTTTGAAGCTGTCAGAACGAAGCATTTCGAGAAGGTAAAATGAAACCTTGCATTTAATTCATTTAGTCATAGTTTCTAGGTAGAAATTTTGAAAACTACTTTTTTGGTTTTTTTTTAAACCTGATCAGATGTGGAACGCTTACTTGAAATTTCTGAAAACCTTGAAGGAATAAAAAGCTCGTTCTTTCACACCGCATCGTCCGGAAGTATCCTGGGAGTGGCAGGTGACAAGGGAGTGGCTGCATCACCCAGCACCGTGTGTGGCTGCCCGGTTGTGTGTTGCAATGGGAGCAGTGGGAGAGGTTTCCCCACTGAATACCTCTCTGACTAACTGGTAAAGGCGCGTAGCAAAATATGCCTGCTCAAAAACCTGTTCAAATCTTTCACGAGGCTCAACTGTCTCTAAAAACCCCCAGTATCACCTGGATATCATAAGGTTAAGCCTTTGGATCGGGAGTGTTTTGGGTGGGAGCCACTGTTTCTCACATCGTTAAACCTCGATTCAGCAGATGATGGGATCTCTGAGGGGGAGCTGCCGCCTCTCCCTGCCCCTCACTGGGGATAATGGGACGTGTCCTTCTCACTTCCCAGTGCATGGACAAAGGGAGGGCCTCCCGAGCTCTCCCCTGTGTTCATCCGGCTCTGCCCTTCGCTTCCAGCACCTCATCCATGCTCTGAAGCTCTCTGGGGAAGCAGGAGGGATGTTGCACCCTGAGCTGGGAAGGAGTGCTTGCACTTATGGAAAAGCCCTGTGAGTTATTTTGGCATCACTCTTCCTGCTGGCAGCAATGTTTCCTCACTGCCAGCATTCCCAAATGTTGGTGTAGCCTGTATGCCAACGTCTCCTTTCTCCCTGCCCCCTCATGTTGCAATTGCTAATTTCTGTGCCTGTGCCTGAAGAGCTGTAGTTTAGACTTGCTTTCCCATGCATTGAAGCCATTCTTGTTTAGGGAAGAAACTGCAAAAGGGGTGTGGGAGAGAGGAAAAAAGAAGAGAGCTGAGGTTTTTTTTCTATGTAGCAGTGACGAATGGTGGGTATTAGAGAGACAAGCTGACAAACATCTGAATGAGTGGAAGAGACTTCTAACCCAAAGGGAGGAGTTGTGGTTTAGGTTAAAGCCACAAAGGAAGTGAAGGAGGTTACCACTTTCCTGTCTGTGGGCAGGAGGTTCTCCTTGTGCTCGTTTGAAGGCTTAGCTCTAGCTCATCCTTCCCTAGGAACATACTCATCTGTGTACTTCTTGAAAGGCATTTGAGCTGGCGTCTGATCTTGGGGGTGACAAACATCCCCTTTATACTAAGAAATCAGCAGGAGCTGGGAGCTAAAGATCTGGGAATCACAGTCTAATTTATGGAGCCAGATATTCTAAAGCGTCTTGTTAAGCCATGTGTCTTGTTTGGTGCTAGATCATATAGTGTTTTTCTCTGTGCTTCTTCCTCTTGCTGATTCCACTTGGAATTTTTGTTGTAAATATCTGTATGTACCTCTGGGGCCTGTTGGCTTCCCACAGGCGTCACTTCTCTCATGTTCCTGAATGACTGGCAAATTGTGTAGCCATCCTGCCTGGATCTAGCAGTCTAGCATGCTGATACAGGACAGATTCTGAATGTCATTGGGTTCCTACCAGCATGGCCTGTGATCAGGATTTTCCTTGATATTCTGTGCTTGCTTTTCTTTTAATAGTGCAGAGGCTTTAGCTGTATGTGGTCGCAAAGTTTGTTGTCTCAGCTCTGCAGCTCCACTCTTCATCTGTGAGAAGAGAGTGAGTGGTTAACCCTGGTGTGCTGCAGAAGGCATGCCAGGAGGGAGATGAAAGAATACAGAATTGCTCTTACAAGAGTGTGAGCCTTCTCCTGAGTCAGAGGAGCACGGGCCCGGCTATCTTAATCCAAGCTATCGACTGGTGACTGCACAGTTAGAACCACCGTCAGTGACAGTGACTTTAGTATGTGCTGCCAGTGCCTTCTGATTACTTTGCACTGCTGTACATGAAAAGAGCATCTGAAAGGTGCTCCCTGAAGAGCCGTTCTGTGGTCTCTAACCTTCCATTAACAGCTCACCTTAGACCCTAACCCTGGCCTTGGGATGCAGCAGAGTTATTTCATTTACCAGGTGTGAAAATCATATTTTGCCATGTGAGGATGATTGCTCTCTCAGGTGTATTACAGCAACTGGGGTTTCTTTTTTTGTTTGTTTGGGTTTTTTAATGCTTTGTTAAAACTACAAGATATCATTAAAGATTTATATGTGGCAAACGTGTCCTTTTTTGCAGAGTGTTTCCTTTTAGAGACCTTCACGGTATTGATTTCAAGTAGATTTTCCTCCTCTGTTTTAAAACGTTTCCTTTGCCTATGGATTTTCAGCATTACTCACTGGATCTGTGTGCAGTACATTCCCCAGACTTTACTATCAAGCCAGAGTCCCTTACTGCTGCTCTTCAGGGACAACTTCTGAAGCTGGAAAGACCGTTCATTTGCTGCGTTCACTCATTCCTGAGCAACTATCCAGCATTACATCCTTATTACTCCAGGATGTGCACTGTCATCTAACTGAGCCATGGGTCTGTTTTCACTGTATGCCAGTGGATCCCACATCTAATCTGGCGAGAGCCTTGGGCTGGCCCTTCCTTGGACTGAGCGGTGTTTGGATGTTTTAGATGTAAAGGGAAAACAAGCTGTGCGATGGGGAGATGAAGAAACCGGAGTGGTAAGGAGCTGCTATTGTAAGGTCGTTTGGTTTTGGTGTCAGCATTTAATTTCTCAAACTCGTCCTTGTGGCCACTAGAGTGGGGAATGGGGATCTCTTTTTGGAAAGGGCAGAGGACTCAGCAAGGAGGTTGAGATCCTAGAGGAGTGAGGTACCACTGCCCTTTCAAGGAGCAGGCTGGTCTCCACCAGCCATTTCTGTGCCCCAGGATGAAGCCCTGGGTTCCATGTTCTGCGGGTGGCTGAAACATCTTGGTGACAGCCAGCTGTTGTTGTGGTTCAGCCATCTTTTGGTGGATCATATCCGTAAGATGTTGAAGACTTGGATTCAGACCTTAAAGCATCTGGCTTATGGAATTTGGCATTGTTTACTCTAGTGTTATAGCCTTAGGGCCACAGAAAGTGCAGCTTTATTGAAATCATTGGACTTGTGCTTGCTTATGGCAGCAGGGAGCTGGGGACGCATTTTTTTGGAACATATTGCCAGGAGCATAAACCCTTTTCTTTGGGAGATGCTTTGTACGGATGACTCAATAAATGCCTGGGAAACACTGCTCTAATGGAAACAAGACGTTGAAATGATCAGGTCTCAGAACAACTCTTACTTCTTACCCACACCTGTGACTTTCAGAATCCACCATCCTAAGGCTCAGTCCTTCTCTCCTTCCTCATTATCATCTTAGTTTTGAACATCATATACACCACCAAGAGCAGGAACACTACGAGGGACACTTCAGTCTCTGCACATGGGGGAAATAGGGACTTGGAAGAGGAAGCCAGCTGACTTGCATGGGATCCACTCAGGCTGAAGTTGTGTCACTGGACAAAGCAGCAGCAATCTGTTATCAGATTCTAAAGTGGAAGGTATGTGTGCTTCAGCATTTAAATGTTTACAGGAGATTCTTGCTACACTCTTTCATGCTGGATAGTCATATAAAAGCGATTACCAAAAATACAAGTGACTTCTAAGGACACTATACACAGTATTACCTGCATTGCTTGCATGCTAGGTGGACTGCTGGCATTCATTTTGTCTTGTTTTGACAGAGAGGGCAGGCAAAAGATGCAGGTAGTGTGTAGGAACAGCCCGTGTTGTAAGCAAGTCAAGGCACAGGGAGTGTCCCATCAGAGTTACATTACCAAGGCAGGTCCCTTGTGCAGCACCAGCTCACATGTTAAATGGATGCTGTGAAATGAAAGGATATAGATGGAAAGAAGCATGCTGTCCTAGGTGTCTCTCAGGACCTGCAAGGCAGGTATTGTCAGCAGATGTATTCCTGCTAGGGAATAGCCCGGTATGATTTAAAATAAGCTGGCAGATTTTGTGCTCAGATGGACTAGGAACATTCACACAGTCTGTTATTGCAGTTCAGCTGTGAGAGGCCAGCACCATTAGTGGAGAGGGACTAGCAAAATGTTTGGGCAGAAGTATGTCCAGTCATGACATCTGCTGCTGAAGTGGTCCACAGTTTGCACCATAAAAGTGCATAAGTAAAAATGGAAAAGAACAAGAGTGAAGAGTTTATATAGCTAAGCCAAAACTCTTGAGTGCCCTCTAATAATGAAGTGTCCTGGTTTTGTTGGTGTTGTCTTCTATCATCCAAGACTTTGCAGATCTGAAAGGCGATGATTAGTGCAGAAGAAAGTCAGCACCATACTGATGATAAGCCAATGTCTAAAGAGCAAGGGGGGAAATCTGCTTGTTTTCTTTGCAGGCATCTCACTGTTTTATGTAATTTCGGTACAACACCTGCAAATCAGTGACTGGTACTTTTGAAATGTATTTCTTTCATCAAAAGTGATTTGAAACAACAGGTTGCACCTATCCATTCAGTCTAGCTCTCTTGACATTTTTAAATGACAGATAATGAAAACTGTCTTCATTATAACTCAAGCAATTTCATCAGACTGTCACCAGCAAACAATGGCAAACTAAAGACTGAACAACCCTCAACTCTACTCTCCTAGGTACCTGTGCTAGAGTACCTGGTATTTTTTCTGCTTCTAGGAAATATCAGAGGTGATTTGTCAGCTGGGAGAGGTTCTGCGATGCGAGGCACTAGAGGTCAACAGGAACATGTTAAAACTTGTCTGGGAGCCAGTGGTCAGATGGCGTAAAAATGGAGCACAAATGTGAGAATGATCGTGGGTGAGAGACACGGCTTATCTAACTGAGTGCTGAATTCTGCACTGCCTTCAGTTTATGAATGGATTTAATGCATGGTGCCAAACAGACCATATTGCAGTTGTCTAATCCTTAGGTGACAGAGGCAGGCGTGATTGTAGGCAGAGCTGCATCCAAGAGGACTCATCAGAACAGCCCAGTCAGCCTGGCATTATTGCTACCTGATCTGTGGGAATTGGTCCAGGCCCTGGATCTGAACTGCCGCAGGGAAACCTGGTTGAAGGAGCAGCTGTTGAGGTATGGTACTGGCTTATCTTCCTCTGCCTGTCATTCCCCAGCCAACATTGCTGCAGGCTTGCCTGGGCTGAGCATCAGTCACCCAGGTCCTTCCCCCCTTGCCCCACCCCCCACTCCCCAAATTTATAGACTTAACCAAGCTGCCCCCCACAGTTAGATTAAAGGGAGAGTGAGAGCAGAAGGGGCATTTCACAATAAAACATCATTTCTACAAGATGGCCACAGTACGGGAGAGGCTAGCACCAGGGAGTGAATTATAGGGGTCCGGAGCAGAGAGAGGCTGTGGCAGAAAGAGGGTTGTTATTGGAGGACACAGGGAGCAAAATTATGGAGATAGAGGGTGTAGATAAATAGAAATGCCTGCAGTGGTGTGATTTGGAAGGAAAATCAGTCACTACTTCAGTCACCAGTGGCAATCAGTTTAGGGAGCTGAGTGGTAAATTACAGGCAGGTTAGGACTCCAGGAACATCCGTGACCCTGTGAAATGCTGGAGAGAGAAAAGTTGCAGTAACAGTGAGTAAGACTCAGATCTCATCTAACTGAGCATGAGTATCTCAAGGTGAAATAACAGAAGGAGAGGAGGCGGGAATATTGATTTCTGCCTCACAAAACAGACAACAACGCCTACTTTTTCATAGCAAGAATTTAACCATTCGCTTAATGGGCCAGTCTGCGGTACAGTGGGGGCTTGGTTTCTTTGTGTGCGGTCCAGAGGGGAATTCATGCTGAAGTTGTTTTTATTTTTTTGTAGCTTTGAAGGAGAGGCATGAGCAAAATTTTACCCTCAAAACAACTCTGTGCTGACTGTAGGGGCAGCATGAGTGGAATCTGTCCATGTCGCTGGCCTGTTGTGCAGCAGGCGGGTGCCCTGAGCAGCTGGATGCTGGAGGAGCAGCGCTGGAAGGCACAAAAAGCCCGTTATGCCAAGAGAGCTGTTGTATGTGTTGGCGACAGATGACTTCTTCTGTCTGTCTGAGGGCAGACTTAGCCTCCTATTTATCCTGTGAGAAGGATGCTTCTAATGAGAGGTGCTTTCTTCATCTAATCATGGCTTTCTCAGAAATGTTGCTTTGGGAACGAAATCTTGTTTGCTTGGTTTTACACTGTGAAGGTGCACAGGTGTGCCCTGGCGCTGTGGGCAGGCAGCACAGAGAACGTGGCTCTGTGGCTGTGCAAGGGGGCTTGATGGCTTGTACCAGGCTCAGCAGGTGGCTGAAGGGAAGCAGGAGGTGAGGTTGGCAGTTTTGTGAGCTGCTGCCGTGTCTGTTCTCACTGATGCCAAAGATGGCCATACACATGCAAAGGGAGTGTAAAGTCATGGCTGAGAGTCCTAAAAGGTTCAACGGCCAGGCAATTCCACAGACAAATTCTCCTGGCAGCACCACAGCACTCAGTGTGTGTTAGCAGTTCCCTGTAAAGCATGGAGACAGTGTGGTGGAAGCAATATTCCTGGGCAACAATTGGTTCTGAAGTCTCCTCTATGCCAAAATTTCCCACCTTTGTTTGGTATGAATTCCTATTTTTCATGTGTTGCATGAGCATATGCTTCCCCAGATTCTGTTTACCTGATTTCCCTTCTGAATCAGTATCTGTTCTCTCCTTCTTTTTCTTCTCCCTGTTTTTTTTAATCATAGGAGATAGAGCTGAGCATTTATCTCTATGGCTGCATGATATTTGCCTCATACCTGCTAATTGACTTGAGAGATGGCTTTCTAAATAGGGCAAGATCTTCCTGCAACTGGAATGTTTTAATACATGGGATTTGTTCATCACACCAGAGTTTTTGATGTGAGATAATGTCTTCAAGTGGGGCAGATCAACTATAAGTCTCTCTGGATGCCCAGAAGAATATTTTAACCATAGGCACAGTCCCGTGTTCCAGCCCAAACTTGATTAAGGCTCAGGTTTTTTGGGTGATCGTGTGAACAGGAAAACACGACATCAGTTGTTTCTCTCTTTTCAGTGCGGACAGGAAAGTGAGAGCAGAGCCTTTCTTGCCCGGGTGAATTTGCCATCATCTGCACGCTGTTGCCTTGGGGTGATGTTGTGCAGCCAGTGCTGGTCAGATCCATCAGCCAGTCTCCTTCCCAACACGGCTCCATGCCCTGTGCAGCCAGCCGGGCGGGAGTCATTGCTGTAGGTGACCTACTGGTCGTTTTTCACCAGCAGTGGGGACAGAGGTGGGGTTTGTATATGCGTGTGTTTTGGGTGGATGTGTGTGACTGTACGTGGATATTGATATGGATAGAGAGGCATTTCCCTCCTCTGGGAGGCTGTGAAGTCCCACCCACGATGGGATGCAGAGGGACTGTTCATCCGAAACATGTTAAAAATGTTCTCTGGTGGTTCGCAGGACAGAGGCTCAGCAAAATTGAGGAGACTCGGGTTAATGTCTAATACTAAAAGACACTGAACAAGAAAGAAAGCCACAACAATCTCTTCCCCTCCCCCAGGCCTGATTTCCTAATCTTTTAGGAATGATTTACAATAAATAAAAGACTTTCTGAGAGAAGGTTTTTTTTCCAAGTTAACAATGGATGTTAAACTACCCCTCCCTGTGGTCCTTTCCCATTTCTTTCACACTGTCCAGCTTTAGACTTCATCCTGCAGCAAGATTCATGAAGGCAACTCCCCTGTGCCCATGCAGAGAGATCACGGCGGTATGCAAACCATAATCACCTGGATTCCTTACAGAAATGGGTTGTTTCCTTTCGAGAAGGCTCATTAGAGCATGCAGCAGTGTAAAACTCAAAGCTTGTAAGAAAATGGTTTCGTAGAGCCTGATCTCTCTTGTCCCACAGCTCCTCTGATCATTTACACTGGAGCACAAAAGAGGGCAAAAAACCTCCAAACCTAAAGCAAACAAACAAAGCAAAACATCCTCCTAATGGTGTGTGTTCTTCACTTCCAACAGTGATGGTGTTTTACACCCACTTTGTGCAGGTGTACACGAATGCAGGTCGGGAAGCAGTGTAGAGAGCAAAGCTCTTAAGGAGTTAGTGGAGCTTCCCTGCTGGAAGGTTATAATCGCACTGAAAGAGGGAAATCTTGCCTCGGCAGACAGAAAATATGTGATGCAATTTCAGCACAGAGTTGCTAGAGATAGGATAGCCATAAACTGAAAAAGAAAATAAATTGTAGGGAGCACTTTGCATGGCCCAAATGTGCCATGTCAAAGCTAGTAGCAAGGGATCCCGTGACTGCAGAAGCAGCGGTGTACTGGCTACCATGGTGCATGGTGTTGCCATCCTTCACCTGCAAGGAGAAATGCACGTCCCTGATCCTGGGTATAGGGACTGTTGGCCGATTCTTCTTACTGCTGACAGCTTTCCTTGAGGCAAGATTTTTAAGCATTATTGACTGAAAAGGTCAAAACTGCTGTTGCATTTGAGGTGAAACTGTTTCATGTGGAATGACTGTGTGGTTGGAGAAGGCTCCACTTCGGAGTCGATGGTCAGGCAGGAGCAGGGTGTGACTGAGAAGAGGGTAATGTATCCAGCCTTCACATGCTAAGGATCCGTGTCTCCGTTTCACCTTCCCTCAGTCCCATCTTCAAAAGTTCCTGTTTCTCAGATGTTTCCACCTCCTCCAGTTGTACCAGTTCAGCCACTTGTGGGGATGAAATCTACATCAGAGCTAGTCTGGTGTTAAGGATTTGTTCTTCTTGGTAGGGCTTTTAAAAAAAAAAAGTTGGATCGTTTAAACAGCTCACCTATGAGTGTAGCTACATAAGCAGTTTAACTGGCACAAGTGAGCGGCAATAACAGAGAGCATGGCAGGATCCTCTAAAACTGGGTCTGCTGCAGATGGAACAGTGAAACAGAGCCACAGCCCTACACGCTCTCAATGTTATTTGCATGAGTAGCTCCATTGTGCTTCAGTGGGACTCTACTTACACATGTAAAATTAAGTGTTTGCAGGGCCAGGCCCTTAAAGAGAATAAAAGCCGTGATTGGGGTGTGCCATGCTCTGAACCATGTACAGAAAGTGTCATGCAAATGTATTTTGCTGGCTAGGCTATCTTGTCTGATCTGTCTGCTCCTCAGAAGCAGAGCTCCTGTGGCAACTTTCCTTAGGCTTGGTTTGCTCTAATGGAAGTGGGCCCTGCTTTTGAATAGACGGGCTGATCTCCTGCCCTCACTGCAGACAGGGAGTTGTGAGGAAAGCGTACACAGTGAGAGCTGTGGTGAGAGCTGTAATGCTTCCAAGATGTTCTTGGATTTGCCGGAGTGCTCTAAAGAGCCGGGACAGCTGGCTTCTCTGGGGCAGCTTTTATGAGCTTGGCCAAGGGAGGGCAAGGCCCCAATACAGGGGGCTGTTCTCGAGGCTGTTGGTGACGGTCCCACCATCTGGGGCTCTGCTACCTGAAATCCTGACTTACAACCTGTCTTTGCAGCTAGGATCGTTTTGGAGCCTGTTGTTGTCAGTTCCCATGGTAAAACCCTTCAAGGACAGCCTTGGGAATTCACTGCTGTGGCAGATTCCCAAAGGTGGTGGGTGAAGTAACAACTTAACTCTTGAGAGTGAAGCAAAGCACCTTGATCGCTGTTCTCCGGAGCCCCAAAGAGAGGAAGGAAGAGACTTAAAGCCGTTGGAGGGGAGAGGCTTGGTGTGGTTATTTGAGACCGCTGCCTGCAGAGTTGCACAGTCATTTATAACTGTTTGAAATGTGGGGGGATGGGGTCGGGGGGATGGGAATCGGAGGAACCACAGCATCTGCAAACTAGTAGCGTTTTGTGCTCGTTTTCCCCGGTCTAACTCCTAAAGGGACAAGACAACGAAGTGCTGGGTCAGAGGAGGGAGGAGAACAAAAAAGGCAGTTCTTTACCTCCTCGTATTTTATCGCTGCTGTTGCATGTGTCGGGATTGAGGCACAGGGGAGGATTTTCAAAGGTACTTTTGGAAAGCAGAAGTTGGGTGCCTGGCTTCCTTAGGCTCCTTAGAAAAATCCCAGCCTCTACTGCCCAGGGCAAACTACTTCCTTTTAAGCAAACCACGATGGGTTCCTGGTGTCGGTGAGAGTTGGGCTAGATCTTCTGTCGGAAGCACTGTGAGGTACATTCTCTTCCTTACACCATGTTGGGCTGCCTGGCCAGCGTGGTGGGATGCGTGAAGGACAGGAGGAATTGTAGGTGTTGCATTAAAGAAGACCCGTATCAATGTAAAAATGGGCAAGGTTTAAGCATCAGGTAAAGGAACGTGTGGAACCGATGGCAGCAAAGGTGGTGGTTCCACTTCCACCTCAGCTGTGGAAGGTGCTGGCCGCGATCACTGGAAAGATGCAGGTGGGGCTGGCGCCAGTGGGTGGAAAGACATGTCAGAGACCAAAGATTTCCACCTTCGGGTCGTGGATCCTGGGAACTTGTAGCCCCAGGGACTTGTCTAGAAAAGGTGGCAGTGGGCTGAAAGTCTGTCCAGGGAACCGCTTCGGGTGTCTGGTCTGCAAATCAGAAGGGACTGAAACCCCACTGTTAAGAAGTATCTCGCAGAAGGAAGAGTATCTATTTGGGGTAAGAGGTGATAATTAGCTACTGTTGCAGTGCTCAGGAAGCTGTAAAGAGTTCTTTAACAGTGTTTGCAAGTGGGCAAGGACAAGGGAAGGAGAAGAGAGGGACAAAAGGAGAAAAAGGGATTGAGGGCTGAGCAAAGAGAGGAGGTGGTTTTATCTGCCAAGAGCAACGCCCAGCGTGAATGTTGCGCTAAAAGGGTCTTCTTCCAAAGACTTGAGTTACTTAAAAGTGGGAGTTGGACAAGATGGGAGTTGGACAAAGAACGGGTCGTTTGAGGATAAAGGGGGAGGGAGGACACTGCATTTCTGTTCACTGATGTTGTATTGGCTAAACAGGTTATTCAGGCAGCGCGGATAAGCAAAACTGATCCGCTGACTTTCTCTGTTCGGCTGCGTCGGTGTGCCACCGGTGGCTTGGAAACCTCTTACTTACAGCCACGAGATCGCCCATTTTAAGAACATTTTGTGGAGGTGAAGGAGAAGGATTAGTGGATGTTGAAAGCCCGTCTTTTCACAGAGTAAGTCTCAGACTGAATAGGGCGGGGGATTGCTACAAATCTTCAAAACTCTTCACTGCCAGTTTGAAACCAAACTACATTGATGTCTAATCCCCCAAACACGGAGCATTTGTCCAGGATGGGGCCCTTGAGCATTTTTAGGAGTTGATAGGTTGTGTCTGTTTGCCATTACTGCCTGGTCCCTCCCTGTTCAGTTCCAAGCTGCTGCTTATCCCGGCGCTTTCTCCCACCAGAAGAAAGCCCCCAGGTCACTCGGCGGGTGGGCAGTCGGGATGTTCAGCCCCCGGGGAGGAGGGACGCGCTTCTCCTCCACAAGATCCCCCCCAACTCTCATCCCGCCTTCCTCAGAAACGTGTGGAAGGGACGTG
>VZTD01001146.1:0-42954 GCA_013397725.1 Rhagologus leucostigma | reverse complement strand
AACGGGCGGGGGGAGCGGGCTCGAGGGGCTGCGCTGGGCGGTACCATGTGCGCGGGGAGCGGGGGGGGAGGCGCCGGCGGACAATGGAGCCTGTGTGTGTGTGCGGGGGGGGGACGGAGCCGCCGCGCCGCCCCCGCCGGCCCCGGGCTGAGCGCGGTGAGTGCGGGGTGGGCGCCGGGCACCGGCACCCGCACCGCCCGCCCCGAGTTCGGGAGTTGGGGGGGCCCCGGGATGCCCCGAAGGAGGCGGCTAGGGGAGCTCAGGGGTTGCAGGGGGTGCCTGGGGGGCTGTGATCCTTGGAGGGATGTGTGGGGAGCAGGGATGCTCCGGGAGCTGTGCTCCGTGGGATGTGTGGGGAGCAGGGGATGCTCTGGGAGCTGTGTTTCATGGAGGGATGTGTGGGGAGCAGCGGATGCTCCGGGAGCTGTGCTTCTTGGAATGTGTGGGGAGCAGGAGATGCCTGGGGAATGTGCTCCATGGAGGAATGTGTTGGGAACAGGGGACGCTCCAGGAGCTGAGCTCCATGGAGGGCTGTGTGGGGCATGGGGGATATTCTGGAAGCTTTGCTCCATGGGGTGTGTGGGGCGCGGGGGATGCCTGGAGGATGTGCTCCATGGAGGGATGTGTTGGGAGCAGGGGATGCTCCAGGAGCTGTGCTCCATGGAGGGATGTGTTGGGAGCAGGGGATGCTCCAGGAGCTGTGCTCCATGGAGGGCTGTGTGGGGAGCAGAGGATGCTCCAGGAGCTGTGCTCCATGGAGGGCTGTGTGGGGCACGAGTGATACTGTGGGAGCTGTGCTCCTTGGGATGTGTGGGGTGCTTTGGGGTGCACTGGGAGCCCTGGAGGTTGTGCTGTATGGAGCGGCATATGGAATGCTCTGCCTCGCGTTGTGGCGCAGGGGATGCCCCGGGGGCTGTGATATATGGAGGAATGTATGGGATGCTACAGGGGATGTGCTGGGAGGAGGGATGTGTGGGCTGTCCTGGGTCGCGGTGTGGTGCATGGGATGCTCCAAGAGCTGTGCTTGGAGGAGGGATGTGTGGGATGCTCGTGCGGGGGATGCGCTGGGGCTCTCTGCCATGTGGAGGCGTGTGTGGGGTGCTCTAGGTTGTGCTGGGGGCGCTGGGGCTGTGCTGTGTGGAGGGCTGTGGGGTGGTGCTGTGGGGTGCAGCACTGGGGTGATCTGTGCTGCCCTGAGGTGTGTGGAAGTCCCTTCGGGCCGTGCTGTGGAAGAGGACAGCGTTGGGTTGACTAGAGAAGTGGTTGTGAGATTCCAATCTCAGTGAGGGGCTGGGACATAGGATGGGAGGGACTGTTGGATTGGGAGTGAAGACTGTCCTAGGAGAAAGAAGCTGGTGTAAAAGTGGGGTGGGAGCTGCATGTGTGAACTCTGTGGCTGAGCTGAAGTGAGGGGCTGGGGCACAGAGATGCACAGTAGGGATGTAGGGAGTGGGATACAAGGTGAAACATGCAGTGAGAGGGTGGGAGATGGTGTATGGGATATTAGATCACCTGGGACGTGCTGTGTGGAAGGGATGGGGGGCTGTGGTGCAGGAAGTACTGAAATATGGGCGTCTGCAGGAAAAAATGTGGAGAGCTGGGTGAAGAAATGAGTATGAGGTTTGCTGGGGAGAATGATACGTGAAGGGAAGCATGCGAGGAGTTGGGACTTGAGTCATTGTAAGAAAGAGATATGGGAGTGGGCTTGTGGTGTGGGGAAGCACTGGGAGCCAGAATATGGGGTAGGAAGTGCTTTCAGCATGAGGGAGGTGGTGCACGTGGTCATGAGGGATATTGTAGGGCTCCAGAGCTGGGAAGCAGTGTAGATAGATCAGGGGAGCAGGAATCCAGGGAAGCTAAGCCTGTAGTATCAAACTGGTAGGTGGGATAGTTGTGCAAGAGGAGTTTGTGGGATACTAAGAGTGTGGGAGGGGATCTTGTGTATAGGGATTGTGGGGAAGAGCAGTATCTGACAAGGCAATTTATTTGGAAGGATTCCTACTAGGTAGAGGAGAGGCTCTGTGTGTGTATGCGTGAGTGGGAGCCTGTGCTCTGGCTGGCTGCAAAGGGGGATGAGAGGCTAAATCTGTAGAAACACTGCAAGTCTCATGAGGTTAAGGGTTGGATGATGGGAAAAAAAATGAACGGTGGAGACCCCAAATGTTGAGGGAAATGGTGGGACAGGTGGACGCATGCAGGCAGCAAGGCTTCACTTCTAGGATGAGAGAGAGAACCCTGTTCTTCTGTGTTGTCCAGCTTCCTGTCCCCAAGTTCTCTGTGTAGGTGATGGGACTAAAAAGGCCTCTGAAGATGGAGTGTTTGGGCTGTGGAAGGTGGATGTTACTTAGGGAGAGTAGAGAAAGCATGAGGAGACAGATGGGAAGAATCTGATGTGACAGTCAATTGTGGGTTGCTATTTGGGTGTAAAATATTAAGGTGGGATGATTACATGATTAGTGGTTTAATAGTAAACTACATGAGAAATCAGAAAATTGTCATGCAGCAAAGAAAGTAGGAAATAAGTGTCGGCTGGGAACTGGTTGTAGAGTGATTCAAAGCCCACCAAGATGAAAGGGAAGATGCTCTTATTCTTCAGATGCCAAACCTAACATGGACTCTGAAGTTTTCTGGAAATAACCATGAACCTCACTTTTGGGAGAGGAACATCAAGTCTGGTAGCCCTTACCTGTTAAAGTAACATCTCCTTGGTCTGGGCAGAGAAGAAAGGCTTGTGCCAAGTCAAGTTTGTTTCCTTGAGCCTCCCTGTTGGTGACTGGTTGCTCTTCTGTCAAAACACAGTTGGAGGAAGCGGGGGAGACAGCTCTCTCAGTTTTTAGGGGCTCCAGTAACATTTTTATTTTCCTTGAAAGTATTTTGTCCTTGATTTCTCTATGAAAAGCCCACACAGACATAGGATGCTCTGAAGCATCCTTAAATGTATCAAGCTTTAAAAGCATGAGGAAGAAAAGTGATGCTGATTTTTTTTTTCTTCTGTCTAGTTGGATTATTTGATCGGTGATTGCTCGAGATATTGCAAAAACAAACGTTGGAAAGCTAGGCAAGGCATTACATGAAATCAAATAAAAGGGTATGGAATGAAAGAATTAACATACCTGAGCAGCTTTATTCTCACTTCTTTTTGTTTACCTCTCTCCTTCTTCCTATGAGGTCTGTAATGGCCAATTTCTGGTTGAAGTGGGGTGTTACAGGTGTGGAACTGGGGCAGTTGAACAGGGGCACACACACAGAGTCGTTTTGTGTCCATCCTACAGCAGAGGAGCTGTGCTTGCAGGAGTGCAACACGCCTGCATCCCATGGCACAGGAATCTGCTTTCTTGCCTGAACTACAGGGGTTGTTTTCCTGAGGTTTTATAGCCATTTTGGACAAGTTGGCATGATGGCTCTGTTACGTGGTGTGGATTTTTTTTCTTTTAACAGTGATCTCCAAAGAGATTATTTTTAATGAATGTGTCCTTTTTTTCTTACTCAGTGCATAAAAATGGCTCAAGGGCTCATATTCTTTCCCTGTCTCCCTTGCTGGCCTCTCCTCAAACAACAAAAGAAAGGCATCTTTCTTTTTCTGACTTGGAGTTAGCAACGATGTTAGTTTTGGGATTTTGGAATTTTCTCAGTGAGGCGAGTGCGTTTTTGTTTTGTTNTTTTTTTTTTTTTTTTTTTTTTTTTTAAATCTGGTTTTTTTGGGTCGGGATTTTATTGTGGAGAGGGGTCTGGGGATCTTGGGTCTCGCTGCACTTGTGTGAACTCTTAACACCTTAATTGAAGGGGTGGAGATGCTGAATCACTAACAAAGACCTCCTTTATCCAAAATGTTAATCAATCATTGACGTTAAATAAGTGTGAACAAAACCAAGCAAAAAAAAAAACCCACCCTAAACAAGTTTTTGTGTAAGTCCCCCTCCCATTCAGCTGCTCATCTTTGGTCAGGTTAACGTGATAAATTCTTTTGGGGACGTATTTTGTGTCTGTGCACTTGGTTTTCGGAATGCTTGGTAAAATTCTGTTTATGACTTCCCAGTGTAGTTTTCTCAATACAGATTATTTAGCTCCTAGATATCTAAAGATGTTCTGGGAGAAATTATGATTTGCTCTGGTGTGGGGGAGTAGCTGGACTGTGACGGTACTGTTGAGACCATCTTTTTGTAGGCTAGGTTTTTTTTTCTTGTTTGTTTTGGGGAGGTATTTTGCTTTTTTCTCTTGTGATCAGTTAATTTGTTTATTGGTCAACACAATCTTCTAAGCTAGGCAGGACCTGAATTTTAATGTAAGAGAAAATAAATAGATTTCTGTTCATACAACCAGAAACTTTGTAGATCTCTTCTGTATATTATGAATACAAAGGGTGTGGACTCTTTCTTCCCTGTGATTTCCCCCTCCTTCCCCCCATCTTGCATTTCATCTTTACAGTTCATGTGCTTGGATTGTTTTCAGTTAGGGTTAGTCCACCGCCAGAGAAACTGTGTTTGTCACCAAATAGCCAAATATAGAAACCGAGGCGACTATAAGCCACAAGGCTAAAATATTCATATACTACAGCTTTTCTGAGCAGTTTATATGTTTGATGTGGATAAGAATGGAGTACCTTTGATCCATATTTCCCAGCTATTCAAAGGCTTGCTACTCTGCGGCACGCTGACTTCCCATACCTATTTCTACATGTTTCTTTCTAGATGTTGTTTTTCCTCTGAGTTCTTGACATGCTGTGTCAATTCTCTTGCCTTACAAACTGTGCCTATGGCTTAGGAATTTTGCTGGTCTTTTATAAATTCAATAGGAAAAAAACCAACCCCCAAACAACCTTATCCTGTGAAGCAGTTACACTCAAGTGAGTATTCAAGCTAATTCCTATCTTAAATGTGAGCTGCGCTACCTTGCAGGGCTTCATCTCTTCTGCTGTGTAGAAGTTTGTCAGAATTTCTTCACAGCGATGCAGGCAGCCTTCATAAAATCCTTCTAACCAGTTTGTGTGGCCTTGGACTTCACAGAAATCTCTGTGCCTCGCTAAGGTCTGTGGTCTGTTTACATAGATATGAAGTCCTTTAACCCAGCAAGTTTTGCTGTGGGCTTGGATTTCCTGCTTACAAGCTCTGCTGGAGTCCCTCTAGTCTTCCTGCTGGCAAAATAAAGGTGTTAACTCAGGTTTTCAGAGCAATTTGTGAATGGAAGATTTCATTGCTGAATTTTTGTTTGAGCACTGCTTTGCCTATTGAATTTAAAAGAGCTTTTCCCTACGTACCCTTACTTGTCTGTTAGGCTTTTTTTTACAGTTTTACAAGTTTAATTGTTTTGGAGCTTGACCTCCTTTGTAGTAGGGACTATACAAGCCCAGAAGAACAGGAACTTTATTCATAATTAGGAAGTCCAGATAATCTTGAAGAACTTGAACAAAAAAAAATCGATCTGTTGGGAAATTGCTGAAGGGTTGCCTTTAAGACTATGCAGGCTCACAAACGCTGGTTAGCAACAATAGGTGATGTTTTAATGTGCTGAATCCAAGTGAACTGTTCCAGTGTCGACTTTTGATTTATATTTTTGAAGAAGCAGGGGTGTGCTTTGTGACTGCACCCTTACCTGTGGGCCGAGCTGCCCTCTGTTCCTATTCATGTGAGCACTTCCTTCAGTACTAGAGCTGGGTTTTGAGGAGTCCTTGGTGCTCATCTGTTTTGACTCTGCACCACCCTGCTGTGTGTGCTGGTGCTGCTGTTGGAGCAGCTGGATGCTGGAACGGATCAGGGAGCTGATCTGGATTAGAACTAGCCTGGCGAAGAAATGATGATATTTAGCCTGCATCAGTTTGCCAAACTGGTTCACTGTTTGGCCACGGGCACATCAGAGAGTGTGGTGCAGGGGTGGGAGTAAATACTGGTAGCAGCAGTTCTTTAAGCTGGCATTGCTGCCAAAAGGAATGCTCGTCTAACTATACCCCAAAGAGTCTGCTAAACTTGCTAAATGTTTTTTACACCTGTTTGTTACAGCTTCCCTTGCTGAGAACAGTTCCTCCAGCTTACCTTGTTGTTTTTGCCAAAAATCATCTCTGAACATACATGCAAGGTATCAAAAGAGAAGCCCTCTTTAAGAAACTTTAAGCAAGGCCAGCAGAAGAGTGTGGTGGTTTAACTATGGAAGAGTTTCTGCTGCTTCAAGACTTTCTGATGATACAGAACATGTACTGTAAATTGACGATAGACTAGTTAGTATGGTTGCAATTAAGCAGTGAAACTCACGCTGTGAGAATCTTGCTGAGGAGCAAGAATTCAACAAGAGTTAAAAAGCATCAGATGTCTTTAAGAATATGAAGAATATTCAATTATCGTAATCAGTGACAGTAGAAATTTTGGAAGAGGTATTAAGCATGCGGTCTAAACCTTCTTTTTCAGTCTGCTCTAGCAGTTGTGCTTCTATATTGGGAAAGGGAGGGATGGAATAGGCTGTTGTGCCTGGGTTTGCTGCAGGGTTCTCACACTGCTCTCTGGAAACTTGATTGAGAACCAGTGTATGAGATGTGCTGTAGGCTTCTGGTTGGATCCTGGTGAACCATCCTGAAATCTGGTCTGAGTTACTAAACGGTGGCTATCATGAAGCTTCACAACTTTTTACGTTTTCTTTATTCCTACTTCTGTGGGTTGTTCTTACCTACTCTTTTGCAGAGTTGAATCTGAGGGCTCTGGTTTTGATCTACTTTGACAACAGTAATTGAATTTATTTTAAATACTGTTATGAAATTGCAGTTAACTATATCTGAAGAATGAATGTTATCTCTTTAGAGAGATCCCTTTTTTTCAGACAGGCTTAAAAGCAGAAGTGAGATTATCCTTGTCTGGCCTCCAAGAAGATGCTTGTGGAAAAGGGAAGGGAGATGAACAGTGGAACTGTAAGGTGGTTGGCCTGTTTGTTTTTTAAAGCCTAGGCAGAATCAATGAAATCCTTTTGAAGGAAGGAAAAAGGAAAGCGCCTTTTACCACTGACATGATTTCTTTCAACAAAGAAAGATGGAGCAATGTCCTCTGAGATTTCACTGAAAATTGGGTGCTGTAGTCTTGAAAACAATGCTGGTTTTAAGTGCTCCTTAGTGGTACAGTCGATGGCATGAAGAGTGGATGATATACACAATAATTTAGCTGCATATGGAATTGAGGGAGAGCTTGCTGTTTTCTGTATTGAGTTCAGAGCAGTTGTTGTTCAGGCACAGATAGCCATGCAGCTGCCTCTTCAGCTCCTAGCATTAGCAATTACTCTGAGCGGGGTGTCTTGTTTTCATGGCTGTTTGGCCTCTTAAGAAAGCAGCGCCACTGTGTTTTTCCTCCTTTGCTTTCTGTTGGGGCTCTGTCTGCATAGTAGGCAGAGCAAGAGAGCTTTAAATCACTGACCCACCTTGTCAGTGGATGGTCTCCGTGTGCCTGCGGTCGTCCTCTCTGCCTTCGGAACAAAGGGTGCAGATATCTGTTTTACCTTATCAGCGGGGTGGCTGGGGCCCACGGGCTCTTTTAAAACCAGGGTTGCTTGGATTTGGTGGCGAACTTGAGAACAGAGCTTGGCTCTTAATGTGCCTGTGATTTATCTACTCGACCATGTTACTTACGCTCTACAAATTGCTTTAAGTCCATGAGTCTGCCTGTGTATGTTGTGTCAAGCTATCTTTGCCACCTTTGCAGTGTGTACAGAGTTGTGAAGACCTGAACAAAAATTCTGGTTTAGTGGTTCACTGATAAAGACACTGGGTACCACCAAGCAGTGCAGACCATTTTTCAGGTTGCTCAGAGCTCTGCTTTCTGCATTTTCTAAACGGATTTCTTCAGGTGTCTTGATATCACTGTTCCACTGCCTGTGAAATGGCAGTGTTTTATCTATGTACCAATCTGGATTTGTTTGAGGATTGATTAGAAATATATTTGCAGTGTAATATAAAACCAAGCTGTAGCCTGCTGAGGTGAGCAGCCACAGCCTGAACAGAGAGAGCTGGTACAATGGACAGTTGAGGCAGTCCTATGTATGGAGAAACTCTTTTAAGGACTTCTGCTAGTGGAATGGAAGCTTTTCCTCCACATTTTATATGTACGCATGAGAAAGGAGTAAAGAGCTTCAGGTCAAAATGATTTGACAGCTCGTTAGCAAGAAAATGCTTTCTTCTGCCTCTTCAAAATAATAATTTTATATATATATATATGCATATATAAAAAAAAAATTTAACCTCCTTGTGGTTGGTGGATGGAAGGTTGAAACTGTCAGGCAAATAGCCACCATCCAGCAGAAATGCTTCTGAATGCTTTAGTGAAAGCCAGCTTTGATTTGACAGTTATGAGGCTTTGAAAATAGCGCTGTGTTTATACAGCACAGTAAATACTTTGAAGTGCGTTAGGCTGTGCTGTACATGCGTGGCTAACTAGAGGAATATTAAATGCCTGCATCTTGTGTTGAGTGAGGGAGGATCCTGCAGCAATTGGAATTGCATGCTCCTCGTACTTTTATAAGATCATGTCAAAGCAGTAGATTTGATAATAGACCTGATTATACAATTGCTTAATTTCTTGTCAAAATAACATTTTTACATGCAGTGTTCTGAGATGTTCTAGGTGACCTCATGTTATTTATCAAATGTCAGTTTTTCATCCCAGCAGCTTTGATATAATCATGTAGCATCGTGGAGTACTGTGTACATGCGGTTTTTGCTTGCTGGAGTTCTTTGAAGTGCCTTACTCCTTAGAAGAGTCATTGCTGTGTGGAAGAGCCTACATTTTAACGACTAAGAAGCAAGTATGGAATCACTGCACTGTGTCACTGAGGGTTGTGCTGCATCTCCCATGCCTGATGTGGGTCTAAAAGCAAAGAAATGAGAGGTTCAGTGCACCAGGAACAAGCACACCCTGGCACGCATTTCACCCAGCAGTAAGCTGCAGGGGATGTAGTAACTCTTCAGCTCTGTTCCCGTGGGAATGCCAGCTTTGTGGTGCTGAGCTCCCCAGGTGCTTGAGAACAGCAGGAGGGCTTGTGTAAAAGAGCAGAGCAGAGGGATGGCTGGTGGTGACAGTCCTGAACAAAAACTGGTCTGGAAGGTAGTGATGCTCAGGGGAGCCTTGGAAAAGTGCTCGTTTGGGATGAGAGAGACCGGAGAGCTGTAAAGGTGAAGGTTAACATGAAGGAAGGTGCATGGCTCGCCCGCAGCAATTCCGACTGGCATGGTGTGCCATGTCCCCTTGCAGCAGAGTGGGGAATTACTGCTTGCTCTAGCAGTGGGTTTTCCTCAGAGGAGCTCTGTCCTGTACTGACCCATCCCAGCCCCACTTAGCTTATGAAAACTGACAAGACTGCAGCCCAAGGAGTTACGCCTGAGGATTGCTTCTTATCTTTCATTCTGGAAGCCTGTTGAAGGGATGCAGAAAGGGAAGGAAAAAGCACTTGGGGTTTTTTTCTGTGCCGGACTGATAGGTGACTTGTTTCTCCCAAGCCTTTTGTTTAAGCAGTGTGGTGTTAATACTTGTAGAAGAATAAACCGCTGTCTCCTTGGTCCTGTCTCTCCAGCCCCTTTCAACAGATTAGTTTCTAGAGAATGGGCTGCTGGCAAGCTTGATACAGGTGTCTTTTACCTGTGGTTGTTCATGCTGATGTTCCCTACTTAAGTTTTTGAAAAAATAAACCCAGGAAAGTAAGAGGAAAGAGATTGTCTGTCCTAACTCCTGAAAAGTAAGTGAAGTTTTGACAGAAGCCAAAGCTACGAAAGCAGCCCGTGGAAAACTATCGTTACCCACTGGACTCCTGCATGCAATGCTGACTGCTATTAACAGCTAACATGATATGGAAAGCTGCAGAAGCCTGTCATATATTAGGGAAATACTGTTAAAAATGTTTCTTGAAAAATCCCTTATTGCTCGAGCTTTTGATCTTTATCGGTGTTAACAATAGCTGGAACTCCATGGCAGCCAGGCTGCTGCTCAGGTAAGCGACGCTCCACGTAGGGTGCTCCAAACTCCACTTGTAAAGTACATAGACTGCTCCCAGCACTGCTAACAGAGGTGGAGCTGAAGTGATGTTGGCAGCTGCGCTGGAGTGCGCCAGGGCCGAGCTGAGGTCAGCACGATGTCGTGACAGGGTGCACGATGGTGTCCCTGACGCCCTGGCAGCGGCCTGGCTGACCCGCACCTGCCAATGCCACTGCTGCTGGTGAAGCTGAAATGGCAGGAACACTGAGGGGAAGTGTTCATAATGTTCCTGTACAGAAGCAGATAGTTGTAGCTTAGGCTTTGAGGGGTTTTTAAAAGAATTTTTCTTTTGGCTTTTTCCCCAGACTGATTTCTGGAACTGTGTCAGAATCTGCCAAGAGCTTGTTCCAGTCCCGAGTGAACCAAGTAGTTCAAGTGTTTTTTACATAATAGCAGATGGGAAATTAAAAAGCTCTCAGTGTTTGTCTGTGTACACCTTGAATTTGATCACCTGTGTCCATAAGTGTCTGTCTCCTCCATTACTTTGGGGAAGGAGTTGTACAGAGTCAGAAGCTGTCTAGGACAGCCATTCATCCCCACTGGATTAATAATGCACTGAAGTGTTGTTAGATACATTGAAAATGAAGTTTAATGGGCATATAGTTGTCTGTTTGACAAGAAGTGTTAGTGTTATTCACAACTCTCAGAAGTTAGGCCTATGAGACTAGTGGGCAACATGTCTGTTGCAAAAGACTATTTTAGAATGATTTTTTAAAGTACCTGAAAAGACTGATTACTTATACAGCCTTTATATCATGGCTACTGTTGGTTATCCATGTGCTTGTCAGAAGGAAGAGAATAGTTGCTAGAGAGACCATTTTCTCAGAAAAGAGGATAGTGACATGAGAAACTCATAAAACACTTAACTCTGTGAGCCTTTGGGTTTGTATCGTGCTTTGTCAGTGATTTTCTTCACTGCACATTTTAAGGATGTAGAGCAAAAGGTTGGATTTTCTGTGGCCTTTGTTGTTTTGAATGGACTTCAGGAGAGACTTGTTCTTTGGGAAAGGTCCACGTGTGCGGTGATAGGGGTTGGGAGAGAGTATGGAAGGAAGGATGTCTTATTTGAGAGATGGATGGGCAGGCACAGGTAGGCTCGCAGAGCTGCATTGTGTGACCACAGGTACTGCATTTGCATGGGCCTGATTAAATATATTCTTACAGTTCCTGGGAGGCTTATCCTGTGGTCCTAAATTCTTACATTAAATGAAGCAGCTCAAAGGAACTTCTCTCTGTGTAACGGCATAGAATGTTGCATGCCCTTTCCACGTCTGTATCTGCAGGTCTTCAAGGCGCTAATTTTAAGTGAGTCTGTCTTTTCTCAGCCCCTTTCTCTGTGCTTTAGGGCTGGAGGTAGTTGTGGGCAATAACCTACTCATTTAGAGTTTAACAGTGAGGTACTTACACACCACATGTACAGGAGAATGTATTTTCCCTGTGGAGATTGCAATGCTGCCTGGTGGAGATTGTGTATCTCCCACATTCATGTCACCTAAACTTATTTTGCTACAAGTTCTTGATTATTCTGTTTATTGAGAGTAATTTGTGGTATAAAACTGTGAGCAGATAGGTAATGCTGTGCAGACTTTGGAGTAGCAGTGATTTCTCTGATGTGGGTAAGATGGAATTCTTTGGGAGACTGTGAGGACTTTGTGTATAATTTTTTATTGTCAAGACATAAACATAGGAAAGTCCATACTGTTTCAGGATAAGTTAGGACCATCTAGAAACTGATGACTGGCTGTGAGTTGCTATCTAATCAGCTTAGATGAACAAGTTATCTCTACCTACCCTTAGGTATCCAAGTTACCTATCTGTAGGCACCTGAGGTATTTTCTACCCTTATGTAAGAAAAAGGGCAGAGTTACCTGGTGGAAGATGGGCACAAATGTATTTCGACAAGCATAAGTCTATCCATGCCTTTGCCATCAGTCAGTGCTGCCTGCTTTGTGCCAGTGCCAGTGAGCATGTGGACACCTGGTGGGATGAAACAGGAAAGTTGTCTCCTGAATATTATTCGTATCTTATCTGGAGTTAGTTTTCAGCTGTATCACAAGTGCTGGAAGGGATAGAGTTGGATAGGCTTAGGCTGGTTGAAGTTGCTTTCCTGGGTCCAGCACAGATCTGGTGTGCAGAAGGTAAGGTTGCATTTTTGACAGACCTATTTGAATGCTGATGGGTTCGATCCTAGTTGTGTTACAAGCATGTGCTTTTATCCATTCCTAGGAAAGGATGAGGAGGGCAGCCTTTGCTAGGAGGTAGAGGCAGATTCAAAGGTGTATTTAATAGCCCTTGGTAGGGAGCCCTATTTAGAAATTTGGACTGGTTCAAGGGATTGAAGTGTCTTGTATCCTTATATCCTCAGGTGTCATAGGGAGATGTATGGGGTGTAGAATACTCATGTCATTTTATCTATTTGCTTTTACATTATCTTAAGGAAGTCTGACAGCTCAATAAAAGCATTGAATAACACTTCCTGTATCCTCCTTGTTTCCCAGTCGCTCTCCTTATCAATGAGGTGTGTAATCAAGTGCTTTATTAAACAGCAGCTTATTAAAAAGTAACGTGCAGCTCAGTTGCAAGTGTGTAAAATAAGCAAATGCTCAACAAGACTTCTAAGTGCAGCACGTGATGAAAACCAGTGGTGGCTCTTGGGTGTAGTGGAGTCACCTTTTGCCAGTGCAGCTGTTCTCCCTCTCATGTGGTTGAATGAGGGTCGGAGAAACTGGAGGTGCCCTTCCCAGTAAAATTGTGCTGAAGGAGCGCGTTGGCTGATTCATGGCCTTGCCCCACCTCTCAGGTCACACAGGGAATCCACTGGTGAAAGCACTTGCAGAAGTTTGCTTCCTGGTGGCTGTCAGGATCAGCGGTTGCTCAAATACCTCCTGCTGCTGCTGTTCTTGGTTCCTCCTAAAGCTTCTGTTCTTCCGTGAGAGTCTCTTATTCTACTCTCTCTCCTTCCTTACCCACTCCACTGTCACAGACACAGTTCAGGGTGCAGGCTCAGCTTGCATTCAAAGTTATCATTTGTTTTCTGCAGCAGCGGGTCTCCAGCCTTTTTTCTTTTTCCATGCTCATTTTGAGCTCTCACCACCCTCAGTCCAGCACAGACTGACAGTCTCAGAAGGGCCACAGGGAAAATAGCAGTGTGCTCTTTCTCATACGCAGAGAAAGGTTTCTTGCCTTTAATGCTTCATGTCACAGTCAGGCCACAAGTCTGATACTTTTATCTACTTGGTATGCCTTTATTTCATCTCTCCACATTCTCCTGCTCAAAGAGGAAGAAAAGACTGAAGTGAATCAGTGATAACTGCAGCCATTCCTGCCTGGAATAGCCGTAATGCTGTACACCTCCAAGTACTTGACCACTTGTCACTATCAAGCTTCTTCAGCTTAATGCTATAAAGTAGGAATTAGCTAGTTTGATTTTTTTTTTTAACCTTCTATTTGCAGTACAGTAATACAGTGGCTGGTTTGTAGAAGTACAGGGGTGGTCCAAATACTTAACTGAAAGGTAAACTAAGATGTGCATTTGCATCTTGTTAGTTACTCTGTGGTAGCTGCTTGTGTGCGTGCTCTCAGCCTTTTGCTCTTAAATTCTTTGTGAAACAAACTGTCTTATGCTGACAGGGCTAAAACCGTGCAGGTGAGCAGCAGAGATGGGACACTAGGGAATGGAATTACAGTGCAGTAACTGGGTAGCCTAAAAGATGGATGGTGCCCCTCTTGCAGTCCTGAGCTATGGTCTGCAAGGCTGCCCTTCTCTGCCAAGCTGGGATTGAATGTTTCGAGGAATAGAGCTCTGACCAATGTTTGTGATAGATTCTCTCCATCCTGATGTGTGCTGGTGTTCACATGCTTTCCTCTTCAAGGGAAAAGGTGATTTCTGTCCCTGCTTTGGTAGAGGTGTGTCAGTACTGGCACTGGCATGGCTTAGCCTGTATTGTTTCCTTGGGTGGGGTGGGGGAAAGGGGAGAGGAGATACAACTGGGTAATTGGATTCTGAGATGATTGTGCTGCTCTGGTGAGTTTTACTGGATGAAGCAGCTTGTTGCGATAGGTGTTTGTTTCAGCTTCTGTCTGCAGGTGTGACTTTGCTAGATAAGGTTGGTCTATCACGTTGATGATTTCATTGTTTGATTTGGCTGGACTGGGTGGAGATTGTAGCTGCATTGTTTGGGACTAGCTTTGTAGTTTGGTTTTGTGAAGTGAATTACATGGCAGCACATTGCTACATTATTAAGGTGAAGCTGCAGTAGATAATAGTTAGAGAATGTTGGAGGGAAGAGAATATGCACAGGCTTTCACAATGTGTAACTAATTGAGCCTCCAGCTCCTGTGTTTCTGTTGGGAGATCTGGTCAGCAGAATGCCTTGGGATTGCACAGAAAAACTTTGGTAGTGATTTCGGATTGCAGTTGTACTTTAGCTGCAAGGCTGTCTGTGCTATGTAAATAGCTGAGAGTGCTCTGACAGACCACGCTGGCCCTGACAGTGTGAGTGTTGTCTGGATTCATACTGTTCTTGCAGCCTCTACAGTTTTCACAGTGGGTGAGGGAGAAGCTGGCAGGTCACTGCTCTTTTTTATTAACCTCAAATTTACCAGTAAGCCATTCCTCAGAGTCTGCATTTCCTTGTATTGCCGAACTTTCAGACACTTGAACTTGCTTTGGATTCCCTTCTTCCTGTAGGGTATGCAATGATGTGAAGTAGAAGCTGCCAGAGCAGTAGATAGTGCTTCCTCCTTCTAAAACCTGCCTGGTTTTCCCCTAGATGTGATTGCTTGGCTTTACCTGATACTTGATGCTTCTGTTTATACACTGTCTGGCTGTGGAGGAGGTTGCATATATGAAGCACAAGGGTTTGGCAGGAGTTGCTGGGCACATTGTGAGGGGAAGGTGAGCCTTTGAAGAGAGATGGATGCAGAGAAGGGAAGGTGACATGTCCAAGCTTTGTGCCAGCTTCTCTAAGCACAGATGAGCTCATGGGAATCCAGCTGGCTAAACATGGGAGTGATAAAGCAGATCTGCTGTATTTTCCTTCCGTGGGCAGCATGGATCTTCAGAGTATTCCAGTCTGATGGTGGCTTCTTGGGTGCTGATAAATCTTTCCAGGCTGAGCAGGGGCTTCCCCTTGTTGGTGGTTCAGAGCAAGTTTTGACTTCTCTGGTTCTGTGGTTGAGCGCATGGAAGGCGTGCGCAGCTTGGCTGTGAGTTCTTGTTACTGAAATTTTTCCTCTCCTTTTTCCAGGTGACTGTTTCTTGTGAGACAAGTGGTTTGTAACTCATGGCCTTCACGATGAGTACTGCAGTGTCGTGACACCAGGGGTCTTGGTAAGCTACTTGTTGGAAAAGCAAGGACCTATCATATCTCCACCAACGCAGATCTCTTTTGTCTCTGCAGTTGAAGTTAGAAGTAATTTTAAGCCATCCAAATTGTAGGCTGCAACCAAGTGGGGTGGGGCTAATTTTTCACCTGTTCTCACCTCCTCTTTTGAGCTTGCAATGACAGTGATGTGGTTACATGATCAACCAGATCAGGGGGCAAATCCAGCTGAATAGAAATTTCTGTTGTTTCCTTGGGTTAGTTCCCATTCCGATCTTTCCCTGATGTGATCAGGAGAGGTGGTGAGAATGAGTAGCCAGCTGAACCATCCCTTTTCTCTGCAACCTTTGCCTGGCATACCTTAAAGCCATCCTGAAAATACAGCCTTGGATGTAGCTTTCCAAAATGTCTTGAAAAGTGGTTTCACCATTCACTGTCACTGACCCTACCTCTAATTTTTATGCAATGATATAGGCTTTGCTATGGCAGGCAGACTCCAGCTGCAAAAATACATTTCTCTAGAGCTGTTCCATTATTGAACCCTAGATTCCCAGACATATGTATGTTAGAAGTGCATTGAGAAAAATCATGAGACATTCCATTTCACATTATAAAAGATGGTACATTCCCTGTGTAGAAATAAGAAGCTGAGGAAGTTGAGTTGCTGTTGTTCCTCCAATGAATATATTGATGTATCCTTTATAGCTCTCTCTGGTAAGAATAAATTTAAACTGAAATTGGAAAACACAGTTCCCTTGCAGAGCGCATCAGTTCTAAAATATGGAAGATGTGTGTATATAGAATAATAAAAAAGTAAGGTTAAAAAATTGGAGGGTTCCCCTCCCACCCCTGGGTGAAGTACTTGAAGGTTTGATGATGTCAGGAATACCATGTAGCCAGTGTGATTGTGATTCTGCTCTTCAGGTTTTCTCATTGCACTGTGCGAGACTGGGACTCTGAGACAATTCTCATCTTGTAATAAAAGCTAACATAATGCATAAATATCCAAATGGAAAAGCAGAGGATGAAACAACTAGAATACCTAAGTTCATCATGCAGGCATCTATGTCCTGCTGCAAGCATCAAGCTCTGCTCACTTTTATGCTCTTACTCCTTTTTCCTTTTTTTTTTAAACCTGGAATTCACTGTATTTTCAGTCACACCTTCACCTTAAGCGAGGATGCTGAAGTTTCACGGAGTTCCACTGACTTTTACAGATGTGTCAATCTCTTGGAAAGTAGAGCTGGGTGCTGTTGATAATGTTACAGTTTTGTTGAATGAAACAGACATAGGAGCCAAATTTGCATGCAAAGATGATACAATTTAGATACGTGTGAAAAGGTTCTCTCTCCTCTTTAATTGTAACTGTATAGGACCAGCTCTAATTGCAACATGATAGTAGTAACAATAGTGATAGAGTAACTCCAACATTGTTCCTAAAATCAGTGGGATAACCAGCTAATAGCCCCAGAGAGGCGTGTGGGTCCTCTGGAGTGTGTGGCTCAGACTAGAGTTCATCTGATTATGCCTGATAAGAGGCCTTTAAAATGAGATATTTGTTGCAGAAACATTCTCCACACTAATAGGTTTGTGCAGCACAGTGGAGGTGAGATTAGGGAGTAGGATGACTTCTCTGGCTCGTGAAGGAGGTGTGTGGCAGAGAGGAGAATTTTTGGAGTTGATGCAGAACTTCACTCAACTACTGCAGTGTGGATCACTATCATGTTAAAGCAGAGCAGTGCAAAGTCACTAAAATGTGTAACAGCACAACCTCACAACTGTACAAATTTGGGGAACTGGAAAACCATGGTGCTCAATACTACAAGTTGCTGATAACTCTCCTTGGCCAAAGGCGGTCATAGTGTACCCATGTCTTTTAATCCTCTGGTGCCATTAGCACATAAGCCATTTTTTTTGTTTTGAAATGCAGTTTGAACAGTAGTTTCTTCATAAAATTCAAGACACTCCCATCCTAGTAAGATTTATTTTGTTTCATTTGGTATACAAAGGAAGAAACTACTTCTTTGGTGCTGAGAAGGAATATCGGGAATATTTACATTTGAATAATATTTAACTAGCAATGCTTAATACATTAACAATAAATCTTGGTTAGATTCTAAATTAAGTAGATTTGCATCTGAGTAGGTGAGATGAACAGGAGAGATTTTGTTGAAACATAAACAAGACAGAAATTTGTTCCAAAATAATTTAGCCCAAAGCACGTAAACAGTAATGTTCAATAGTTTCCACCTCCAGAAACAGCTTTATGTGCCTTATTGCCTGCGTCATGCATATTGTTTCTTAGAAAGAAGCTGGAAAAGGTGCTGCTTTTTTTGGTGCCTTTTTTTTTTTTAAAGCCTCAATAATCTGTAGAGCGTTGCTGAGCAAATTTAGGTGGGTACTACTCCAGTGCTTTTTTGGCCTTTCTAATAGAGACAATGAATGACTAACTCCTGGTGTTTTCAGAGTAATCACACATAGCTGGTAGCTTACAGATGGTCAGGAAGGTATTTTATTTTTCTCCCTTTGTGTAACCCTTAGCACACATCATTGAACATATGTCTAGGTATATTGGACCAAAGAGACAGAAGATTTAAGCAGAGTTTATGTTCTTAAGAAATATCAGATTATGGCCATTCACAGGGGAATTCTGGATAGCTAAGTCGTGTTGGGGATTTGTAATTTTGGCTTCCTACTGACTTGCTGTGAGATGTCTTTAAGCTGAGCACAGATGTGGAATCAGAGTGTTCAGATACAAGGTGCTTCCCTGTTTTATTGACTCCAGAATGATTTGCTTTGGACAAAGGGAAGATGGCCTCACTGCCTGTAAACTGAACCAGGGCTGCCTCTGGTCTGAAATACACATGTGTCTGAAAGCTCTTCTCCTGTGTCTTCTTGGGAATGGGGGAAGAATTGCCATGCATTGCTTCACACCAGACATATCTGCTTGGGAAGTTCCTCACTGGTTTTCTGTTCTCTCCTTGTCGGGGTGGTTTGCAGTGTGCCCTGGAGATGCGAGACTTCCCCTGGGCAGCAGGAGGCACGCATCTAGAGAATGCTGGAGCTGCAGGAGGGAAGTGCCCAGTGCAAAAGCAGCGAGGAGCAAAGAGAAAAAAGGCAAGCAGGCAGCCAGCACTGAGAGAAGCGCGTGGCAGAAAGTGCTTCGACGCTGCCTCTGGCAGCACGCTCCCCAGAGGAACTTGACAAGAGCCCATCTGCGTGTGTGTGAGACTGTGAGCTCAGGATTTCTGTCAATGCATTCCAGTAACCCCAAAGTGAGGAACTCCCCGTCAGGCAACACACAGAGGTAAGGAGAAGAGCCTGCAGTCAGCTGCTCTGGGTTGGTGCGTGTTGCCGTCCGTGCTCTGCTGCCGGATTAGCCCAAGGACTGGAGCAGTGTGGCTTCCTGGTCCCTCTGTGCTCACATCAGACCCACTGAGTGCCTGAGCAGTGGCTGCACTCCGTGTTTGTTCTCCATGTTTGCAAGGCTCAGGATGGGCTGAAAGCTGTAAACCCATGAGGGGTAGATTGTCCATTCCTTGTGCTCTCCTCCCTTCCACCAGGTGCGTGGAGAGGCTGTAGGAAAGTAAACGTGCTGTTTCTATCTTGTTTTTTTTCCCTTCCTCCTTTTCCAATTATCTATTTCCCGAGGGGTAGTTGGGCAGCAGAAGGTCTCTCTGTCTGTACTTTTACACAAAATGCTTTCTCCATATCATTGGCTTGAACAGCCTGGAGAACTGATCAGCTGAGCACTGAGATCCTCTGCGTCAGTCACCTGCCAGTGCAGCAGGTCAGCATTTCTTCTCCACTAATTTGGAAGGGGAAGAATATGGAAGCAAAGCAGTGTCCAGGGACTTAGGATGGTTCTGATTGACAGCATTCTTGAGTTTGATTATTTACTCCTAGAGGTCATCTGGAGCTTAACAGTATTTCTGAGGGAATGCTTCTGAGTCAGATGTCTGTCCAAAGGAAGGAACAGCCTGTGTGAGTCCCACAGTGAGGATGCTAGCAAGTACTGCCTTTTGGAAGTGATAGCGATGATGGGAAAACACAATGCAGAAGATCCGATAGCAATGGAGTAAGTGGAGGGTGAGGAGGGAAGGGGTGCCTAATATCTGTAGAACCCAGAGGAGCAAAATATTTTTAGGATGCAATTTGCTGGATGGAAGAGAAATGAAAGACTCTTGAGTCTCCTTTGGCAGATTGAGGAGGCTTCACTGCCCCATTTTGCAGGAGTGTTCTTGGAGATGGTATCCTTCTCTTTCCTTATTCAGGGGCAGGTTGTAGCTGGTTTAATTGTTTTCACGGTCAGAGGTTTGTGTTTCTCTGGCAGCTCGCCGCAATGTATGACGAATGCTGCAGTAATGCTGGGTTTTCCTTGTGCTCCCTGTAGAACTGGATAGGGAGGTACAAGGGAGGGGGTGTGGGGGGTCTGCTCTGGTCAGAGCTGCAGCATGGTTGGGGTCCAGGAGAATGGCGAGGTGAACTTTATTGTGCCTTGTTTGTTTGCTCTGATCTGGTCTTGGTGTGAGGTGCTTCTCTGTGCACATAGAAACCGTTGTCTTTATTGACAGAAGCACCAGAGGTGGGTCCTCATGTGACAGCAGTTTCTGGGATCTGGCAGGTCTGTGGTTTGCCCTGGTGCCTTCTTGAGCAATGAGATCCCATCTTGGATAATAACCCTTTCAGGGCATGTTCAAAAAAGCACCTGCATGACTCTAAGCTTGCAGGCATTTTTTATTTGTCAGCAATTGTCTTAGCTTGCAAAGGTGACAGTGGTTGTTTCTGCTTCACTCTAATCTGTTCCTACAGGGCTGAATTAATTAATGGTGTGATTTGTCACTTTTTCCTTTTCTTTCTTTTTTTTTCTCTCTCCCCAGTAGCCCCAAATCAAAGCAGGAGGTGATGGTCCGTCCCCCTACAGTGATGTCCCCGTCTGGCAACCCTCAGCTGGATTCCAAATTTTCCAACCAAGGCAAACAAGGGGGCTCCACCAGCCAATCCCAGCCCTCTCCCTGTGACCCCAAAAGTGGAGGTCACACCCCCAAAGTGCTCCCTGGCCCGGGTGGGAGTATGGGGCTGAAGAATGGGGCTGGAAATGGTGCCAAGGGGAAGGGGAAGAGAGAAAGGAGCATTTCGGCAGACTCCTTTGAACAGAGGGAAGCTGGGACTCCCAATGATGACCCAGAAATCAAAGGTGTGTTTGCTAGGATTCATGTGCAAGTGCAGACAATCAGTCTGAATCCTCTGTGAGATGGAGAATTGCTATGCAAGTGTTACTGAAACATTTGTTTGTCTGGGGTTCTGTAAGTTCCAGCCAATGAAGTCTAAAGGTCTTGAAAGCAGGCGAAGAGGAGAGGTTGTCATAGCTGGCGTTGGTAAATGTCTTGTTCATGCTCGGTTAGAGCCCAGACCTGACTCCGGTGGGAAAGTTCCTTTGTAACTCTTAAACTCCCCCAGAGGATTTAAAAGTACAAATGCAACCTGTTGGTCTCCTTCTGGTCTTTGGCCTTTCAGGAACTGTTCTGTTGTAACTGGGGTGTTAAACAATATGCGAGTCTGTTTTGTCAACACAAATACATAACCTGTAGCTCCCTGACTGGTAACACAAGCCAGAGAGTTGGGATTTCTGTGTTCTGTTCCTGGCTCCAACATTGCCTCTGTGAGGCAGTGCAAAACCAGACCACATGTTCAGTTGTCCATCTTTGTTGTCCATTTTCTAGGTCACCTAGCTAAGGTGGCTGAGCAAAAAAAAAAAGTAAAGTTTTGCAAGAGTGTTTTCTTGAGGCAGACATATTTATGATTGTTCCTACATTAAAGTGTAGTTTTCCTGCTTTTCTTTTTGGTCATTAGAGAATTCAAATAGATCGGTTCTGGGAACTGCCGCTTTCCATGGAAAGGGACAAGATGAGTCCCTTTCTCCCAGTGTTGCTTGAAGGACACCATGGCTTTAAAGGAAAGATGTGTGGTGTAATAGAAGAATTGCCTTTAGTGGTGCTTGAGGAAGAAGCAGGAAATTTCAGAGGAGGAAAAGCTCTGATCAGTTTCCAGAAATGATTTCCAAAGAGCTCCCAAGATAGTGATTCCCTTCTCTTCCCCTTTGTCCCTTTCCAGACTGCAATTCTGCTGATCATGTGAAGTCCCAAGAGTCTCAGCACACACCACACTCCATGACTCCTTCAAATGCTTCAGCCCCAAGGTCTTCCACACCTTCCCATGGTCTGACTGCCACTTTGGAGCCAGCAAGTGGGCAGAAGACTCCATCCAAAGTGGTTTACGTCTTTTCTACTGAGATGGCCAACAAGTAAGTAGGTAGATGCTTGAATGTCTTCTGGGAGCAGAAATCATATTTGTGCTCATCTTTTAAGAGATTATCAAGGGCACTTTCTGGATCAAGTAGCAAAAAGTCGTTACTCGTTTTAGGGATGCTGAAGGGGTTGGAGTGGAGAATATGCTTACCTTTTTTCCTCTGAGAAGTAACTGTTCACTTCTCTGAGGTATGGGGATATTTTTTTTTTGCGAATGCTGGTAGATATTGTTTTGCAATCCATGCAGTGAATAGCAGCCAGGATGGCTTAAACTGAGACATGAACCCTGAATGCTGATGAGTTTGTAGATGTAAGCATTTTTCTTTTGCTGCTCATCTAGAGTGAAATGTGTGGTTAAGTCTTTCTCCCTTCTGCCAGCTGAAAGATAGAAGGGAGGCCAGTTAAGAAAAATTGATTTTTAGCTTCAACTGGGTATGTGCATCTGCCTGTCTTTGCAGGGCTGCAGAAGCTGTGCTGAAGGGACAGGTGGAAACCATCGTGTCCTTTCATATCCAGAACATCTCAAACAGCAAGGCGGAACGAAACACTGTACCCTTGGTAGGGAATACCTGCATGGGGGTGGGAAGGGAAAATGGTAAATGTGCCTGTGTGTGATTCAGAGAGCTGGATGATTATTTACACTTATTTAAATAAGTTTTAGGAAGACAGACCGTTGTTGTTCGGACCGTCTGCACATAAATGTCTTGGGTCATCCAAAGAAGACTTAGTCGTGCAATATTTGGGTAGTATATTTCCAACTCATTGCTCGCACAGAGCTAGCACAGAAGAAAGGGGTCCCTGCAGTAATGCCTTGAGCAAAGTAGATTTCTGCATTGCCAAGAGGCTGCTGTGTAATTGCTGTGTAATTGCGTGAAGGCTGCCCTTGCCTGCAAAGTTTGGGCTGGTGGGGTTGAGACTGGGCGTTTTGTTTGCACTGCTGCTTATGTGACATGGCTGTAAGAAGAGCAAGTGACCGAGTGTGGCTTTCTCTTGCAGAACCCCCAGATCACTGCACTTCGGACTGAACCCAAGCCCCTGCCGCAGCCCCAGCCCCCTGCTGCCCAGGACCAGAACCCTCCCCAGAACGCCAAAATGCAGCCGGCTCCACCCGTGTCAGCGCCAGTATCCAAACCCACTGGCCCCCCGTGTCCCATAGATCAGGACAGTCCCAGCGTGGAAAGCAAAGTGATGTCTGTGGGCAGCCCTGCCAACTCTACCCCGCTGCAGACAGAAGGATTCGGGCAGAGTTCAACCCCCAATAATCGAGCAGTTAGCCCAGTTTCCCAAGGTAGCAATAGCTCTGCTGCGGACCCCAAAGGTCCTCCCCAGCAGGTGTCTGGTGGGGACCCATCCAGTTTGGGTGAGAATCCCGATGGACTGTCACAGGAGCAGCTGGAGCACCGAGAGCGCTCGTTGCAGACCCTGAGAGACATCCAGCGCATGCTCTTCCCTGATGAGAAGGAGTTTGCGGGAGGGCAAAGTGGGGGGCCGCCCCCAAATGCTGGGGTGCTGGATGGTCCCCAAAAGAAACCTGAAGGGCCGATACAGGCTATGATGGCTCAATCCCAAAGTTTAGGCAAAGGGTCGGGGTCTCGGACAGATGGAGGGGCTCCGTTTGGCCCTCAAGGACACAGGGACATGCCTTTTTCCCCAGATGAAATGGGGCCACCACCAATGAACTCCCAGTCAGGAGCCATAGGCCCAGACCACCTGGACCATATGACTCCTGAGCAGGTGGCCTGGCTCAAGCTGCAGCAGGAGTTTTACGAGGAGAAGAGAAGGAAGCAAGAGCAGGTGGTTGTGCAGCAGTGTTCCCTGCAGGACATGATGGTCCACCAGCACGGGCCTCGTGGGGTGGTCCGAGGCCCTCCCCCTCCCTACCAGATGACCCCTGGTGAGGGATGGGGACCTGGGGGTCCAGAGCCCTTCCCTGAAGGCATGAACATGTCACACTCTCTGCCCCCCAGGGGCATGGCCCCTCATCCCAACGTGCCCGGGAGCCAGATGCGCCTGCCTGGTTTTGCAGGTATGATGAACCCTGACATGGAAGGCCCCAGTGTCCCGAATCCCGCCTCACGGCCTGGGCTTTCAGGAGTTAGTTGGCCAGATGATGTGCCAAAAATCCCAGATGGCCGAAACTTCCCTCCTGGTCAGGGTGTCTTCAGTGGCCCTGGCCGAGGGGAGCGGTTCCCCAATCCGCAGGGACTGCCCGAAGAGCTCTATCAGCAGCAGCTGGCTGAGAAACAGATGGGCCTCCCTCCTGGTCTGAACATGGAAGGCATCAGGCCCGGCATGGAGATCAACAGAATGATGCCCTCCCAGAGACACATGGAGCCTGGGAACAACCCCATCTTCCCTCGCATGCCGGTAGAAGGACCGATGAGCCCCTCTAGGGGGGACTTCCCAAAAGGAATACCCCCACAAATGGCTTCTAGCAGGGAGCTGGAGTTTGGGATGGGCCCTGGCAGCATGAAGGGGGACATGGGCATGAATGTCAGCATGGGCTCCAACCCACCTCTGGTCCCTCAGAAGCTGAGGGAGGCAGGAGTTGGGCCGGAAGAGATGATGAAGCTGCGTCCTGGTGTCTCGGAGATGCTCTCCTCTCAGCAGAAAATGGTGCCGCTGCCGTTCGGGGAGCACCCGCAGCAGGAGTATGGCATGGGTCCCAGGCCTTTCCTTCCCATGTCTCAGGGCCCAGGAGTCGGTCTCCGGAATCTCAGAGAACAGATCGGGCCTGACCAAAGGACTAACAACCGGCTCAGCCACATGCCGCCACTACCTCTCAATCCCACCAGTAACCCGAATAGCCTCAACACTGCTCCCCCTGCGCAGCGCAGCCTCGGCCGCAAGCCCTTGGATATCTCGGCAGCTGGTCAGGTGCATTCGCCAGGAATCAACCCCCTGAAGTCCCCCACGATGCGCCAGGTCCAGTCTCCCATGATGGGGTCTCCCTCGGGGAACCTCAAGTCCCCTCAGACGCCCTCCCAGCTGGCAGGAATGCTCGCGGGCCCCACTGCCGCAGCTGCTGCTGCCTCCATTAAGTCCCCCCCTGTCTTGGGGTCTGCTGCTGCTTCTCCTGTCCACCTCAAGTCTCCGTCTCTCCCCGCACCTTCTCCTGGATGGACTTCATCTCCAAAGCCTCCTTTGCAGAGCCCTGGGATTCCCCCGAACCATAAGGCGTCTCTAACCATGTCTTCTCCAGCCATGCTGGGGAACGTGGAGTCGGGTGAGTGCCACCTCTGCTAGCCAGATTTGGTGCTTTGGTTCGTGTCGGGTCATCCAAGATGTGCAGCAAGGGGAGGGAGGAGTGCTCTCGCAGTGGGACAGGAGCTGGATGGCCCTGTCCCCATTTGAGGGGGCTGTGCCAGTGGAGGGGGACGGCTTTTCCTCCTCCTGTTGTAATTGTGGGTTTGCACCGTGCCTCCCATGTGTTGAGCTGAGGGCTGGTCACTCGGAGGATGTAAAAGCGAAAGGATGGGGTTTTGGGGTGTGAAGAGGTGTGGAAAGTTGATGGGAGAAATCTCTCCTTGGAGGGGTCTTTGGCTGTTCTTCCATAGCTTGTGGTCACTGTAGCTCAGCGGAGAAGATCCCATTGATGTTATTAAAACACTTTGGTATGAAAGGTTCCTACTGCTGAGCACTTAACCAGCCGTGTATCTAGGCATGGGTCAGGAATGGTTGGTCCTTTCTAGGTTTACATTGCAGACAGGAAGTTGTGATTCAGTTGTTCAGGTTTTGAGCATTTTGGAGTGATCTAACCACCACTGTATATAACATTTGGTTGCGTGCTGAGCCGTGCTGTGCCTGGGACCTCGGGGTCCAGGTGCGGGCACACCTCTGCCCTCACCTTCCCAAAGCTCACCCACCCTTCAGTCCAGGCTTCCACAGCCCTGGGCGGCCTTCCCGCCTGGGAAATTCTCCCGGCTGGGAAAGAGGAGCCCTTTGCCCACGTTGCCCTCTAGTGCTGCCGCTGGTAACAGCGGGGACCTGGACGGGGATGTGCCTATGGGGTCGGTGGCTCGGGAAGGCACCTCAGTGCTTTAGTCTGTGCCTAACGTAGTGCTTAATGAATGCTTTTACATGCAGCTCTTCCAAAGCGTGGATCTTTCGGCATTGCAGGATTTTTATATTCCCCATTCTTCTTTCCTCTTTTGGTTGGGAGGGGCTGAGGAACATGCAGTGAATTTTCAGTGAGAGTACAGCTTTGGTTAAGCATCTTTCCTTCACACTGGTCTGGGTGGCATAAAATTCATCAGTGAAGAACAAAGGAGATTGAAAGTGTAGTTAAGTTACTTCTAATTTTGTGAGAGCAAAGGATGACATTAAGCTAATAGGTGCAGAGAATGCTTCTTTCACTGGAATAAGCAGCTAATATCTCTATATGAAACATGAAATGTAAACAGGGAGTTTTACTTGTAGCTCCTGATGTAGCTTGTCAGAAATGTTCTCGCATGTCTCAGCATAATGTCTGCTACAGCTTTCCTTGTGCTGCCTGTGTCTTTTTTGATTATAGATTTTGATATTTATGGCTAGCTCTGGTACCCAAGTCTGTCTTCAGTGTATGGAAATTGAATAGTAAGATTTTCAGACTAAACTGGTAATTCTTCGTGTGGATTTGTGGAGGCTCGAGATAGTTCTAGTTAGAAGTGTTATCCAGTAGGATAGCAGATGTTAATGAACTTGACCAATAGGCTTATTTTTCTGGTTACCTTTCATAGTCATTGACTGCATTAGTCATGTAAAGTCTTGCAATAAAAAAGGTTTCTAGTTTTTGAGATTTCTAGGGGAATAGAGTTGGATTTAAGGAAAACGATAAGAAGGAGAAAAAATTAAACTCTCTCTTTTTCTTTTCTTTTTTTTTTCCTAAGGTGGTCCACCTCCTTCCACAGTCAGCCAGTCTGCTCCTGCGACGCTCCCTGGAAATCTTCCCTCTAGCAGTCCTTACACAATGCCTCCAGAGCCAACCCTCTCCCAGAATCCCCTCTCCATTATGATGTCCAGGATGTCCAAATTTGCCATGCCCAGCTCTACACCGCTCTATCATGATGCCATCAAAACTGTGGCCAGCTCGGATGATGACTCCCCTCCAGCACGCTCCCCAAACTTGCCACCTATGAACAGCGTACCAGGTAAGAAAATCAAAGGAACCTAAGCACAAGGTATCAGGCAATACAGTGAGAGTGATTTTATGGAAGTCTCATCAAATGGAGACAGTGAGACGGGAAAAAACTTGGGGAATATGTAGCCATGGATGGTTTTTGAGGAAGCAGTTGCAATTCTCTGAAATGTGGAGATGGAGATTCTCCTTGCAACTTTTTTTTCTGTCCAGAAGGTGTGCATTCTTCAGAAGGTGTCTAACATGGAAAAGACTTGTGTATGGGAGAGATTTCCTCTCAGGCAGACTGGAATTATTTGTGTGAATGAAGGCTGCTCATGGGATTAAGGGTCAGACCTACAATGTGTTATCAAGAGGAAACTTTACCTCCGCTGTCTTAAGGCAGTGCCGTAGAAGCTTCACTGTTTTTGGGGGGTTTGTTTAAGGTTTTTTTGACACTGAATCATCAAAAATACAAAAGTAGGCTGTAGCACCTCCACCCTATAGAATTAATAGTTGAAAAAGAGGATGAGTGGATGTTTCATGAGAGTGGCAATTGGTAATGAATTCTTAATGAGTTTACCTGTAGCTTTGCTGTGTGTTTCACACAGTAATGATCAGAGTGGCTGAATATATCTGGGGGAAGCTGGCTAATTGAATAAGTTCATGATGGTAACTCATTAACCTCATTGATCGCTGCCTCTTAGTCTTATGAGGGTTACCTGATTTATCACTGCTGAGGTTTGAAAGGAGTTTCGGTCACTTCCCAGTGGACAAGTGTCCACATGCTGATAATCTGTCACAGACACGTTTGTTACTGCCGGGGAGGTAGTAAAAGTGTGGTTTGGATTGAGATCCTACTTATGGAGCAGGCTTTAGTCACTGCCTGATAGGGCAATGACAAGCTTAGGGAGCCTGCTCTTCAGGTGACATCAAATTTTTGGTTAAAAGAATACTTTTCAGAGCCACTGCTGATGTTCTTTTTACTAGCACTGCTTTTTTTTTGTGTGTGTGCAGACTTGGTAACCTTGCAGAAAGCTCTCTGATAGCTTTATTGATTATTATTGGCTGTTGTCTAAATGTGATTCCTTGTTTCTTCCCTAGGAATGGGCATTAATTCTCAGAATCCTCGAATTTCAGGTCCAAACCCAGTGGGTCCAATGCCAACCCTTAGCCCAATGGGAATGACCCAGCCTCTTTCCCATAACAACCAGATGCCCTCTCCAAATGCTATGGGACCCAATATACCTCCTCATGGGGTCCCCGTGGGACCCGGCCTGATGTCACACAACCCAATGATGGGGCATGGTTCCCAGGAGTCTCCAATGGTACCTCAAGGACGCCTGGGCTTCCCGCAGGGGTTCCCTCCTGTACAGTCCCCTCCACAGCAGGTGCCATTTCCACACAACGGGCCCAGCGGTGGACAAGGCAACTTCCCAGCGGGAATGGGCTTCCACGGAGAAGGACCTCTGGGGCGTCCTACCAACCTGCCCCAAAGTTCGACAGATCCAGCACTTTGCAAGACTGGAGGCCCTGGCGGTCCAGACTCCTTCACTGTTCTTGGAAACAACATGCCTTCGGTTTTCACTGATCCAGAGCTGCAGGAGGTGATCCGTCCTGGAGCCACGGGAATACCCGAGTTTGACCTGTCCAGGATTATCCCATCGGAGAAGCCTAGCCAGACACTACAGTATTTCCCTCGTGGGGAGGTGCCGGGCCGCAAGCAGCCGCAGGGTCCCGGGCCTGGCTTCTCCCACATGCAGGGGATGATAGGAGAGCAGACCCCGAGGATGGGACTAACGTTGCCCGGCATGGGGGGCCCCGGGCCGGTGGGAACTCCGGATATCCCTCTTGGCACGGCTCCGTCCATGCCCGGTCACAACCCGATGAGGCCGCCGGCCTTCCTGCAGCAGGGCATGATGGGGCCGCACCACCGCATGATGTCACCAGCACAGCCCGCCATGCCCGGCCAGCCCGCGCTCATGAGCAACCCCGTGGCCGCCGTGGGCATGATCCCGGGCAAGGACCGAGCCCCCGCCGGGCTCTACAGCCACCCGGGCCCTGTGGGGTCACCTGGGATGATGATGTCAATGCAGGGCATGATGGGACCCCAACAAAACATCATGATTCCCCCCCAGATGAGGCCCCGAGGTATGGCTGCTGATGTTGGCATGGGAGGATTTAGCCAAGGCCCTGGAAACCCAGGGAACATGATGTTTTAAGCTGCTACCATTAAGACTGGATGTTCTGATCCTTGTCAAGATGAGATTCCAAGTCCTGAGGGCTTTTTTGGGAGCTTCAGGAGTACAGTTTGGCCATGCAATAGGTGAAAAGAGACCAGAGGACGCTTTGGGAAATCTCGAATGTATGGAATTACCTGAAAAAAAAAAAAAATATTCATTTTAACAAGTTGTTTTTTTTTTAAGATTTATTTTTTAAAAATTATTTTTGTGGACTTGGGTATCCCGTGACGGCACCTGCTTTGAGAATCTGTAGCTGTATTTTGAGAATTGCCATTTGTCACAAGTTGCACCATTCTCTGTATGTTTACGTCCTTCGGACTGGCTTCTCCCAGGACTCTCGGTTATTTTTGGGGTTTTTTGTGTACTGTACTATATTGTAAAAGGGATTTTAGCAGAGACTTTAGTCTTTGGGGGTGAGAGGAGAATGGGATTCTAGGCTGTTTACTTTAGGTGGAGAATCCATCTTCAGAACTTCGGACTATTTTCCTTCAACTCCAATGTATAGAAAAACCAAACTACGACCTCAGAGCAGAGTATTAATGAAAAGCACAAAAAGGAACTTAAGTTCAGTGAGGGGAATCTTTTAAAAGAAATAAATAATAAGTTAAGGACATATTTTTCAAATTATGGCGTGCTGTCCAGCACCTTCTGTCTCTCCCTCCCACTCTTTATTAAATAGGCTTCTCTCTCTCTCCGTCCCCTTCTGTCTCCTCCTATGGCAGCTGCAATACATTGTGTTATTTTGGGGAGTAAATCTAGGAGAGCCTCTCCTCATGTGGGGACTCTTCCCACTTTTAGGAAGGGGCTGGACTTGGACACTGTTACATCCTACAGTAGTCTCTCTCACTGTTTCCTATTCTCCTTTTCTTAGAAACCCCAAGTGATTTTATTAATGTGGGAGTGGAACAGACACTAAAAGTTATCCAGGATTTTTTTTTGTGGTTATTTTTTTTTCCTCCCCAGCGTAAAACGTTCTGTGTAACCTCCATTAAATTTGGTACAAAACCACTCGCCAGGGCTGTGGTGTCAGAAAAATAAAATATATTGTTTCTTACAAAAATGAACTGTCTTCTTTATCCAGTCCAGTTGTTTCTGTGTACATCAAACAGCTGGCGACATGACTGGTTTTTTTCTCTTCCTTGTTATCACAGCCAGCCTAGACGCCAGGTGGGGTAAACTTTGACAGCTCCTAAAAGTCTGGTCAATAGGCAGCTGTGTGCTCCTTTTGAGGCAATTCTGTTAAGTTAATCCTAAACTGAGGTTGTTTTCCCTTGGAGTGAGGTCTTATTTCAGAACACCCCAGGAACAATACTTACAGGCTTCCTCAATTTGTTGAGGGTCAAGGAACAGATGAAACTTGTCTGTGTCACTTCCTCCCGGAGAGTGTTTGCAGCACTGCAAGGTACGTGGGTTTGAGCTCCCCCGAGCAGCAGTGTCAGTCTGCCGAGGCACTGGGATTGTGTCCCTCTCTGGGGACTTTGGATTGGGTCAGGTCTCTGACTGCCAGTGCTGAGAGCCTGAGATGGTGGGGAACGGATGAACTTTAATAACAAAGGTGAGAGAGAAATTGTCAGTGAGCAGATTTTTATCAAGACAACCCTGCTGAGTAAATTGTTGCTTTGCCACAGTTCTCATCGATTGCTTCCTAATCCCCTGTCTTTTCAAACTTGCCTTTTGAGAGGATTTCAGCAAGGAGGTTTTATGGTCTTGCCTATGAGGAGTGAAAGGCTGGATGACAAAATATGGATTGGGAGTTGAGCCCTGCTCCTGGAGAATACCAGAATGAGCCAGATGTGGATCTGTAGGCCAGGGTGTGGGCTCTGTGGCTGGCTGTTCTCTGGTCCCCCAGCACTGTATATGGAGTGTGTAATCTGTTCTTCCTTCCACTTACTGCTACTTGAAATGATTTCAATGAGGAGATTCCTCAGAGGGCTGGCCATTAGTGTGAAAATTCATGTGGAGAATGAGTATTTTTAACCTGCTTGTGTGTGAGAATTTTTTAGAGTTAACTGAACTTTAACAGGAGGAAAAAGAATTCCTCTTGGTGGATGGTTTACTAAACTTTTGTTGCTGGTGTTATAAAATGAGTGAAGCCGTGCACCGTTGGAAGCACGCAAGCCTCAGAGCCTTCTGTTGTCTGCTTCCAAATTCACCTTTGTGCTGTCATGCAAATTTACGATGATTTTGGGTGAGAATTACTCTTTTGACAAAGTGTAGGATGTCTGTTGTGGTGCTTCCCTCTGACAAGACAGGCAGCGTGCCTGAAGCACGGGCTTGTCAAGATTTTAGAAAGAGCTGACAATGACACAGTAAGTGTTATTTCTGTAGAGCGGAATTACCTCTTCTTTAAGTGGTTGCACAGCTCCCTTTTGAGGACCTTGCATGGGAATTGTCACAATGCAACCTTTTTAAGTGTTGCCACTTCTGCCATCACTCCTGAGTGTTTTTACCTTGTTGAACAAAGCAAAGTTCTTGATCGACATAGAAATAAGCCGGAGGTTTTGGGTTTTTTTTTTTAACTGTCTTTCTCAGTGCCTCCTATGCCTGTTGAGATTTTGAATAGCAAAGGATTTGAGGTGGCTGTGACTTATTCTAGGAAAATTAACATAGGGAATTCACTGTTTCAAAGCCACTGAACAGCAAGAGGATACATTTTAAACCTGCTGTATAATTAAAGTTCCTTCTGTCTCTGTCTAACGTACGATACTGGCCTTTGGTATCTTAATGAGATTTTTCCTACAGAAGATGAAGAAGATGTGGATTCTCTTGAGTCCACATAGGTGCACTTAACCTCAGTGTTTGCACCAGCAGATGGACAAGAGTTGCTAAGGTCTTAGCTGCCTCCAGCCTTGTAAATGACTCCATAGATGTACGTAGATGAACTTCTTTGTTTTGCTCTGATTCTACTTCTTCCCTATTTGCTTTGCAAATGGAAAAGCTTTCTAGCTGTCAGCCTTGCAGATTCACCTGAGGATCTGTAAGTCAGGCTCTGTTCCCTCCTGCTTATCAATAGTAACTGTGACTCAGCTTTGGTAGTCATGGTACAGTTGAAGATGGAAAGTGGGTTGCCATTTTTAGTTTTCTTCCCCTCCCCCCCCCTTTTTTTTTCTAAGCTTTCAAATCATCCTCCTCCACCTTTGTTTGAAAGAATGAAATAGACTTTATTCATACATGCTTGGCTGCTCTTCCTCTCTAGTAACATGGGAGGAAACCGTCTGCTGTTCAAATTATCTCATCCCAGATGGCTGCGCAGCCGGAGTGTGGAGAGACTTAAAAGGTAAACCCAGCAGATGGTGAACTTCTGAAACGCGAAGTAATGTGCCTGCTAAATCAAAAGTTTAAAATATTTGAAATCTGTTTGTTTTAAATTAGTAGCTTGCAATCAGGTCATCTGTGAAGTACACTGGCAGTTCTAAGCACTGTCCAAATAAACTCGAGATTTGTACCTGTATCATGGGCTAGCTAATGTACCAAGGAAGATGACAGCAAGGAGCCAGCCTTAGGAGTTTAGTGCTGACATCCTTGTGGTGTCTAATGGGTCGCATTTTGGAAGACAGACCAGTGTGTGGAGATGTGACCTGCATCAGTCTTGGCTGGGATTTGAATGCTGGTAATGCTTCTGGTACAATACATATATCCTGACTCAAAGTAGATGTGGGTGGCCAAATCTTCCTGAGGGTAAGTTGAAATGCAGCATTTTTTGTCCCCCCAGAGTGTTGGGACTATTACAAATATGGTAATATATGCAGGGCTTAATTTTGTGGTGCTTGGTGTGCTCTCTGCTTTGCTGGTTTTCACTCAGGTGGCAGGACAGGCTACATTTTATTGGTGGTGTCCTTCTGTACTCACAATGGTGAACGCTTTCCTCGCACAGCCTTGCCAGGCTGCGGGCTGAAACCTGTTCCCTAACATGACACTTCTCGAGGAAAAATGATCCATGTTTGATATAGGCCTGTATTTAGTAGAGTGTACTTCACTGTGTCAATTGGTAGTAATTCTTAACCTAAAAATGGTTAATGACACAGGAAAAAAAGTTTTGTCTGGGATACTGGGAAATTGCTGATTTCTGGGAATTTTTATTCCACATTCTCAGAAATGCCTCATCTCTTCCATGCTGTGTTTGCAATTCAGTAGCTCCCACTTACCTGTGTCCTTTGGTATTAAAACTCTTCCCCCGTCCAACCAATCCTCTTCTGAAATGATCATTTACACTAGTTGTGGTCAGAAATAACTCCTCCTTCATCTTGTGGGCCACAACTACCATCAAAGTGCTCAGTGGGATGGACCAATGCATGGACCAACCACTTCCACACTGAGGGGAAGGGTAGAACAGGGCACAGGGAGCACAACAGAAACCCTGTAAGAGACAATGAAGTAACCTGTGTACAGCAGTGCCTTCCTCCTAGCCCCTGCCAAGAAGCTGGCCTGCTTTTCTGAGGTCTTCTGCTGTTACTGAAATGCGTGTTACTCTGCCTAGAGTGATAGGAGGATTTTAACTGTGTGAAAGCAGTGCCCTTTAACAGTATTACCTGCTGTAGAACAACTTGCGCTGCCGAGTGCTCTGGGTTGTAGCTGTGTTGCAATTTTTAACCTGGTTGCTGGTCAGTCTTGTTGGGGATGCTCCTAGTTATTATTCAAGAGTAGGTATGTGAATTCCCCCTTTCTATGGCCAAAGCTTCTGATGCCTTTTTCCGAGCAGTCCATGCCTCACAAACAACTTGTAATCGTAGACCTAATATTTTCATGACTGTTCCCCAAATACTTGAAACTGCGTATGAGAGAGTGCTTGATTAGAGTAGAACACACTGTTCTTAAGCAGGAGTAGGCACTGACTTTTATATAATGGCATTATGGTTTTAGGCTGTATAAAATCTTGATGGAAAATAACGATGTTTTGTTTGCTTTTTTGGCAGCTTCTAATAGCAGTTCAGTGAGACCTCCAGCAATGTATTTAGTGTTCAAATTATTCTGTTCACTGCGCGTGGTGTCAACATGTAATTGTGGTGGGGGCAGGCTAATGAAAGAGCAGAGGTAAATCCAGCCCATTCTTCTCAGGGAAAAGGTGCTGTAGTGCCTCCATCATGTATCTGTCAATGACTTATATTAAGTGATTTTTTCACTAAGCAAGAAGGGGTAACACAGAACCAAAACTGCAGGGCCATTTTAGTAAATGGTCCCCCTGTTTTAACCTTTGCCTATCCCAAAGAAAGTAGGGACCACGTTTTATTTACTGATTGAAAAGTGGAGATCTTTTTCAATGAAATAGTGAGATTGAGTCCACCCTCAGCAACTCTGCAGAGGACACAAAGTCAGGTGGTACAGTTGACACAACAGAAGGACCTGGACAGAGGGTTGGAACTATATGATCTTTAAGGTCCCTTCCAACCCAAGCCATTCTATGCCTTTGGCAACACAGTGATTCCTAGTACTGTCTTACAGGAAAAACTGTCACCTCAGCCAGAAGTACTGCTCTTGGCTGGTGCTGTATTCCTCTTTCAGCAAGTGCAAAATAGATCACTGCTGCCCAAAGCTGAGGTCGATAGCAGTTCCCCAAACTTCCTTTTTTAAAGCACAGTAAACAGAGTTCACCAAGATTGTGTGTTCTTGTACTTGGCCCACTGTGCTTGTTCTGCATGTTCACAGCAGAATTTCCATAATTAGAGGAGTGCAGGGAAGAGGTTTGGAGGCTTTCTGTCCCTTTGGAGATATTTTCTGTGCACAAAAATGCCCTCAAGAAGATGAGGTAGCTAAATGCTATGCAATTAGGGAGGCTCATCTGTCTGCAGGGAGCAAACCTCCATCATGCCAAAAGAAAGGGAAAGGCACAATGGCTTCTGCAGTTTACCAAACATAAAATCAATGTTATGTCAGAGCTTTCAAGTCTGGTAGCGCAGAGCAAGCTGGGCTTCATCCCACAGTCCCAGCATATGAGGAAGAGATATGTTTTGTCTCGCATTCCTGATGCAAAGGGACAATTTTATATGGTCTGTTCTCTCCCTTGCTGTTTTCAGCCTCTGCCTGCTTTTGTGTGGCCACCTCAGAAGTAAACTTGAGCCATTCTGTCACGTGGCTTCTTTCAGCTTGCTGCTAACAGTGTAAAGTGACACTGTGCCACCCTGCGTCTGGTAGGAAAATGTCCCCTCATCTACAATACCTTTGGAACAGAGAAGGCTGACAAGGACATAAAGAAAAATAGTCATAGATTGTGACAATAAACTAATTTTAATTTAAGACAGCTTAATCATGAGTTAGTTTGCTGATTCCTGTCCTTTTGGGAGCACAGGTTATTGTACTCCTCTGGACTGACTGAGTACTGTGAAAGAACTTCCAGAAATTGTTCAAGTGGGCAGAGACCTGCTTTACAGCCTTTCACCACTTGCTCCTGCAAGGCAAAGAGACAAAATCACAGCTATTGTGCACTGCCAAAGCCCTTTTTTGCTGCATAGTGAAACCAAAAGCCCAAGATTTGTAGGCGGGACTTCCCACGGGATCTCACCTCTCCACGGTAAGACACGCGCACAAACCACTCCTTGGAGTGCCGGTGCTGATACAGTTCCAGGGTCACATCTGCAGCATAAGGTGGCCACTTGTGATCAAACGTGCCCAGTGCCAGCAGCAGAGGAATAAGAGTAGAGTCATGAGACGCGTAGAGGAAGAGCTTTCTGGAAAAGAAGGGAAAAAACAAAACCAGACCTCGAATGTCAGCTGTGTTCCTCCATGGATAGGCAGTAGCACTCATGCTTTTTCCAGCAGGTGAGCACTCCTTTTTATCCCACACATTCAACGTCTTTCCGAACCAGTTTTTCACACTGACATCAAGTTAGAATTTATAATGATTAGAGGAAGAGGTCTGTGCTGTACCTGGCCTTTTCAGCTGGATTTGAGGGATTTACTGCTGCTTTAATGTTCTTCTGTAAGGTATTGAACAGGAGGCCAATATTCATCTGAAGAATTTCTCTAGAAAAGAAGCAAAAATAAATTTACTGGTTTTAAAACTTTCAAATAATTACACATGAAAGCCTGAGAACCTGCTTTTCTCTTATGATTTGATAACCTGCACTGAGTGTAGTTAAGAACTATTAAATGCAATTAATATGGCCAGTTTTTAGTTCAGCCATTGTGTAGTCACCACTCTAATGTGATCGCAGACTGGGAGGGGAGAGGTGTTAACAAGCAGTCTCATGAGGTGTGGCCATGTAAATGAAAAATCTAGAAACTCTTTGATTGTTCTCTGGGCTATTTTGTTTCCCCGATATGATTTTTGAGTGCATGGGTTTCAGCTAGGGAAGGTGACTGCTGCAAAACAGGAGCTGAAGTGGTTGGGGTCTTGGTGAGGAGGGGCAGGATTCAAGAAAGTGGTGGCTATATTTAAAAATTAGTTTTTATCCTTTTATTGAACAAAGAGGTGATCTTTATACAACTTCTGGTGGGAAAAAACTCCCTCTACCTAATGAGTATGTCAGAGAAATGGAAGATGAGTGTGACTCTCCTGGCTGTTGTGGGAATGGGGTAAATGAGTCTTTCACTACCTGACATCTCTAGTACCTAGTAAAGAAAAGACAGTCCTATACCACCACCTGAGAAGAGCTGGTGAATGTGGCAGCTGCAAATGAATCCGAAAGGAAAATGACTGCTAGGCTAGCAGCTCAACCAGCCTTTACAAACAACTGTGGAGGAGGTAATTAGCTGCACGTAGCAGCAGATTCTCTTTGCAAGTAGTTACATGTGTGCAGGGCCTGGCATCACCTTTTCCGCTAGCACCAGCACTTCTCAGCCCAGCTGTGCAGGTGTCATCCCTGGGACAAACTTCCCAGGCTGGAATTTGGACTGTACTTGTGCAACTGCAAGGGCAGCCTCAGGGCGTGGGCTGGAAGCATCTCCTCTTCTCTTCTGCTTTTGCCACTGGTTCACTGAAACCCCTGTGGCAACTGAGGCCTTCACTGCCCACCTCAGTGGCTTACTGCTGCAAGGGTGCAAGCCCACATCCTGGTCTCCTCAGCGTGCACTCCTTTTTCCTAGCTCATGGTACTCACTCAAGGCACTGAACTTTACACTGAGATGGTTGAGGCACAAACCTCATGAGTGGGTTCTGGTGGGGGAATGCAGCAGATGGGAAAGCACTTCTGGCTGCTGAAGTAAGCTGGTGTAGCACATCAACCCCGGGTAAGACAGCCCCTGAGGCCAGAGGCATGGACACAGGCAATCACCTGGAACTGTCTTCCAGAACGAAAAGCATGGAGTCAACAGATCGGCTCTCCACTGTCTGCTGGAAGCTCTTCAGCACAGGGCAGCTTGGCAGATTGTGCACCTGGAAGGAGGAGATGGAGCAGAGTGGTAGGGTCTGACCCTTTCTGAACCCAGCCTGAAGACACATGGATGACTGCCCACAGAAAACAGCTGCTCGTGTCACACCATTTGTACTACACTAGTGTACTGTGATATTCATGTGAGGATGTTTAGGGGTTTTAAACACACGCACTGGCTCGGTGTACCAAAAGGACGGATGTATGTTCTGTGGGATGCAATTCTATGGGGAGTGTAACACACTGAGCCATTCAGCCGACAGACAAGACCAGTTATCACTAGCTCCAGCAAAAATAGGGTACTAAGGAGGGGTACACATGTGCCCAGCTTCCCTCCAGCAGCAGAAGCAGTCTGGCTCACAGGTAGTGTGCTGGAACTGGGATTAAGATGACTGTTAGGTGCTGAGTGCCAAAAAAGGGAAAGCACTTTGTAATGGGTAAGCAATGCCCAACGCCTCTCTTAGACCTACGTTACACTTGAAAGAAATATGGGATTTCAAGGTAAGAACAAAAATACTGGAGATGAGTCTTCATCCAGCCTACAGCAAGGCTGACCCTACATCTTGCTTTTTCAAAAGGCCACGCTATTTTTACAAACATTCTGGGTTGCATGGAAAGGTACTGGAGTGCACATCAGTATCTGGGTGTTGGCACTTTGTGATCTCCTCCATGTGCGTGGTAAGGGGATGTTTCTTTCTGAGACAGTGCAACAGAATGGCTCAGCTCACCTGCTCAGCAAAAATGTTATCAAGGAGGACAAAAAAATCCACAGAGTCATCACCATCAATACCCATCCTCTTCTTAATTTTTTTCAAGTCATCAGAGATACCTGGCTGATGCATAGCATTCTCCATCCTATCCCTGTAAAGGAATTAAGAAAACAAAAAATTTTTCACACACCAGGCTTTCTATCTTGTTTTTCTCATGACCCAGCCCAGCTGTCCCACATCAGTTAGGGGTAGAAGAGAAGCACTGCGGCATATTGATGAATTCCTGATGTTGGGAGTCTGAGCTGCAGAAAGGACAGACACCGTATCCAGAACTCAAAGATCAGAGCTGGCTCTCTGCTCTCACAGAGGCGGGAGGAAAAATTAGGATGAGATGTGAACACCCCAGAAGTGGTTCCCATAAGCAAGGGCTGTGTATCAGCTAACAGATCTGGTCATACTGGAACAGTGCAGGTCTGTGTCTTTAGGGAGTAGCCTTTAGCTGCCTCATGAATGAAGAAAGGGTAGAAGCTTTGAACTGATTGCTGTATGGTGTGGGAAAAGGGAAACACCTAGATACTCGTTTGTACCTTAAATCACCTTTTGCTTTGTTAGAAGCCATTTGCATCTTTATGCTGCTTTAAATTTTATTTAAAAAAATTTAGCTGAGAATATCCATACTGGCCATGTACTTTTTAGGTAGCCTGCAAGCTGAGGCAGTGCTTACTGCAGCTCAAAAAGTCTACCTTGACATGGTCACAAAAGGAGGAGTTGGTGGGCAGCGGGGGGCAGGGAGCAGAAGACTCTGCAGTTTACTCCCTTTTTGGACAGGTGATGTTACTCAAGGAGGCTGAATACGCTGCTTCTAGGGGCTGTCACCTCACCACTGTCCAGACCAGTGCTTTGCCTGCAGGGTCGAGCACTGCACAGTGAGCTTTTGCAAGTGAATTCTGACAACTCTTGAATTTTGGACAAAAATATGCTAATGTACAATCCAGCCAAACTGTAATAAATCTGCCTCTCTCTTCCATTTTCCGCCCTCTGCCCAAACCTGGCACAGGCATTTCAGAGTACTTGACTCTGCAAACATGAGTGTTCTATGTAGGATGTTCCTTATTTTACTTCATTAGTCTCCATTAAATGTGTCAAGGCTGAGTATATTTCAGTTTCTTCAAGGTATAAATGTGACGGGAATGTTGAAATAACCCCCAAACCAGAAGCTGAATATGAAAAGGAGGCCCAATATGTTCACACTTGAAAGGCTTGTTAAGGGATGTAGATGACATTAATTCTGCCCTGCAGCAATGCCACAGACTAGCTGTACATTAGCTAGTAATGAGTGTTTGCTAGACACAGACTAAATTAAATTGGTCTTTCAAGGAAAAGTCTCTATTTTATTTTCTTACGCTGCCACTGCCTGGTGTATAATTCCACTTACCAAGTATTTCATACAACTAGCTAACCATTCCCAAAGAACAGTAAGTGGCAGGGGAAGAAATTGGGAAATGGGAAGAAAATGTGCTGTTGTAAATTACTACAGCTGAAATGAAACAGCAGTGAAATCATATGGGGAGATATTGCTGGCAATTACCTGGTCAAGTATTTCAGGCGCTGGCAGTTGTGGTAATTGGGGTAGAGCATTTCAGAGCTTGCTTCATCAGTGACAATGACAATAGATCCTGTGGAACGAGACGGAAGTTTCTGTGATCAGTAGTGCGTCTGTGTTTCTTTCGTTTCTTTACACCGCTTTAATCACTCCCACAGTCTTTGTGCTCAAGTCCAGTGTTATCAACTAGCAATTCCCCCCGAGCTACCACCTGCAACACAAACCACTGTACTTGTTTCTGTGCATTTATTTCCCCAGGGATGCCTGCTGTGCACCTTGTAAACCTTCCTAGTTTTGTGTTCATTTTTCTTAGGGTTTGTATGTGCCAGAAATTAGCCTCTGTGTCATCAAGTGTAAGGAGCTCTGGCAAGTCACTTCTACTTGTTTGTGGAACTGAATACAGAAGGAGCAGATGTGAGATCTTTAAAATGCAGAGCATATTTTCAGAACATACAAGTAGTTACCAACTGCAGGACACAGGTGAAAGTTACTCCAGACACTGAACTCGTATCCAAGATACTTGGGTTCCTCTGAGAAACCTTTTTCAGATGTGTGAACTTTTTGCCTTCTTGATTCTGAAGAGGGTTAACACTAACCTCCTCAGCAGGTCTGAAAGAGCAGCCGAAAGGCACACAAAGAGAAGGAACAAGTGACAAGCTGGTGAAGAACCTACAGGACCAGGAGAAGTGGGGAAGGGGGCTAAGTGCAAAGAACCAGGGAAGAAGTAACAACTAGGAGCCAGAGAGAGTTAGGATGTGGAAGGTGTGTGCATCTAGGGAAGACTGAGCAAGGAAAGGCACTCTTCAGAAGTCTCCCCAACCTTCTTTCTGCTGTTGGTACAGCCCAGCTAGCAGGCACCGTGTGGACTCCAGATTCCGGAAAATATTAGTGGAACGGATGCTGAAAGAGAGAAAGCAGTTTGTGAGGCAGCACTTTCTCCTTCATGTTAACATGGCTGCAGCTGGGGAAGCCTTGCTGGAACTGAGAGTTCTGCTTCCACCGTGGCTTTGGAAACCTGTGGTGGGACCCATATTTTGTCACTACAGGTATCTTAGGCAGACACCTGAAATCTGAACTGCTTGTCAGAGATAGTGGAGATAACAAACTGGCACTTCTCTGGTGTGATCTTTTTATCTCATCCTAAGCCAGATGCTCTCAGCATTACTGATGTGAGCAGCAGGGGTTGCTTCATCTCACTGAACTTCGGCTGTTTACAGTGAGTTAGTGTGCTCCAGAAATGCCTGTTTCTCTTTGCTCACCACGAAAGTGCACAACAGCACTGCCAACGGCTAAGCCTAGGTGAGATGAATCTGTCCCTGGCATCACTCTCAGGACTGCTGGGCCATTGGATGCTTTGTGTCACGAGTGAGCTCTAGTGCCAGGCTCTGCAGGCTGAGCAAAGATGAAGGCCCAGGGGCCAGGCAGTTTGCTGTGCGGTGGAGAAGGGTATGCTAGTCAGAGTTTCCCTAGCACAAGGCTGCTTGTTAGGAGGCAGGAAGAAAGGGAAGGTCCAGGAGGGAACGGAGAGACTCACAAGACCTCAGCAGGCTTAAATGTTGGTGAAAGAAACTTGGCTTCTTCCACATAGCTTCTCCTCAGCCTTTCCCCCAGGGCGAATGTCTGCTGCATCCCCACTGTTGTCAGCTGTCCTGCGATTGTACCACCCTGAGAGCACAGGAAAGGAAAGGGCTCCTGTGGACCATGGAAATAAAAAAGTCTACAGAGGAAAGAAGAACCCACCAGGAAATACAGCCTCACCCTGAACACAGTCTTTTTGTATTCCTCATCCAAGGGTGAGTGGGGTTGAGGTCCTCCATTTAGGTCTGTCACCACGTAATCAAACTTAGTCTTAGCAGGTACCTCTAAAAGAGTGGGACGCCATTCTACCTGTTTCAAAACAAACAAACAAACAGTGTTTCAGTGGAAACTTTCAAGGGCATTAAACCAAGGACTTTTAAGAGCATTAAACTAATGCTGGAGTATTACACCGTGCTGCCTTGCCAACAACATAACACGGAGACAAAGAGATCTCTTCACACAGCTCAGAGAGAAATGAGAGCAGTGCTGCTCTCTGGATTTGCAGATCTGATGTGCAGGAAATGAAGTACTTCTTTCTTCCCCTTACAGGAGAAAAATCTGTAGGAAATCACAGTTGCTACTCTTTGTTACACATCAAAAAGCTGCTGTAGGAAACTACCTGAGCTAACCCCTGCTGGCTCCCCAGGCTCCCTCGGTGGAAGCTGGAGGAGCCGGATCACTCACAATAACACCGAGGCAGGAGCCACACGTTTGCTGAGCACCAGCTGCAAGGTGCAGAGTAAAGTCTTGGCCCTGGAGCAAAGTCCATGGGCACAGCAGCCTCGGGATGCCCATCCCTGCATCCTGCCCCTGAGGGCTCCCTGCAGTTGCAGCAATTGTTCCCTCTGCTGTCACCTGTCCCACTATTGTGCTATCCTGTTTCACTTTACAGAATCACAGATTTAATTAGGTTGGAAAAGACCTCTGAGAGCATAGAGTCCAACCTGTGACTGAACACCACCATGTCACCCAGACCACAGCACCACGTCCAGTCTTTCCTTAAACACCTCCAGGGACAGTAACTCCAACACCTCCCCGAGCAGCCCATTCCAATGTCTAATCACCCCCTCTGTGAAGAAATTCCTCTGAATGTCCAACCTCAGCCTCCTGTGGCACAAATTAAAGACTGTATGCTCTCATCCTGCCACTTGTTCCCTGGGAGAAAAGCCTGACCCCCACCTGGCTACAACCCCCTTTCAAGAAGTTGTAGAGAGCGATAAGGTCACCCCTGAGCCTCCTCTTTTCCAGACGAAACACCCCCAGCTCCCTCAGCGGCTTCTCCTAACACTTGTGCTCCAGACTGTCCCCCAGCTCCTTGGCCTTTCTCTGGACTCACTCCACCCCCTCAATGTCCGTCCTGAATTGAGGGACCCAGAACTGGACAGGGATGATCACTGCCCTGGTCCTGCTGGCCACACTGTTGCTGACCCAGGCAAGGATGCCACTGGCCTCCTTGGCCATCCGGGCACACTCTGGCTCATGATCAGTCGCTGTCGACCAGCACCCCCAGGCCTTTTTCCGCTGGGCAGCTTTCCAGCCACTCTTACCCAAGCCCACAGCGCGGCATGGGGTGCAAGCTCCCAAATTCCCACGCTTTCCCCTCGGGAATTATCACCTCGGGAAGGGGAATAAACGCCAAACCATCAGGCTGCCGGGAGCAAGGCAGGAGCACAACCTGCTCGGCCGCCGGCTCGGGGTCGGGGCACCCCCGGCACCGCCCCTGCCTCGTCCCGTCCCGTCCCCGCCCGTGCTCACCGGCGCTGCCCCCGGCAGCGGCCGCAGCGGGGTGCGCGCTCCG